>JAPMAE010006059.1:0-10142 GCA_036584705.1 Rhyacophila sp. 25_7
ACAACATGCAATTTCAACCATCGCATTAAATTAATTATTCAACATACATAATTTTGAACAAAAAAAATATTTTCGCTGTTTTTTTTAAATTACCTTATTCATAAATGGCTTTTGGATTGTATGGGGGTCGCGGATCATATGGATTTTATAAAAATGGGTCGCCACCCGAAAAGGTTGAGAACCTATGTATTAGAAGAAGAGAATGAAGATTATACAGAAGTAGAACCGAAAATTAATATTCATGATTATAAATATTAAATTTAATACAATTACTATTATTATTGCACCTCTATAACACAGTTTGGGATCTATCAAATTATCTTATCTCAAATCGGGTCGTCTGTCGTCTATTCATACTAACCGTACTGAACCACACAGACAAGAAAAGACAGGCGCAGACACGGGGCGGCACAGCAAAACATTCTTGGTGACAATGCTGGACAGTGCTGGTCCATGTCTGCACTGACACGCTCCGCTCACATTCGCTAGTTATGAACGTTCCTATATGTTTTGTATGTAATGATTTTTTTTGTGTCTGCCACGTTTCGTGCTGGACACGCTCTGTGCTGGTAGATATGAATCGACCTTTATACGTGCACACTCGGTTCTTTACTTGAGACTTTTAAAGTTATGGTTTTTAACACTAATTTATAATACACTTCATTTATTTAGCAGATGAGCGATTTATCTAGTATCATTGATTTTATTTGTTTTTAACGAGGCTCACGAAAAGGAAAAAGACCAGATCATCGCAGAGGTTTACCACTCTTTTTATTTCAACTGGGTGATTTTCTGCCTTTGTTAAGAGATATAACTTTCGAAATATGTCTCACCCTGTCCAGGAGTATGGACGTGCATATGCGTCCGCTCAATAATTACTTTGAAGAATTGTACACGTACGTGTACGTCAAGCACCAAGCAATAAAATATAGTATATATAATATTTATGCATCAATAGTATTGCATTATTTAAATAATGTTCACTTTTAAAGCTAGATTAATGAAAAAACATTCACCCAAGTGTGCAACCGTAATTAAAAAAACTCACTTCTGGAGAAGTTAAAATTCATGTTATCGAAAAGAATAGTTAAATATTTAATAATTCCGTTACTACCCTGAATACCTAAGAATAAGAAAGAATAAGACGCCAGCAGAACAGTATTTAAAGTAATAGCGTTAATAAAAATACGCATAAGAATGAAAACAAATTTCAAATGAAAAATTAGAGCTTTGTTAACTTCATATTTAGATATTAACTAAAGCTTCGCACCCCATCTTTACTACTATCGTTTAGAATGGTCTTCGGAAGGTTAGTGGACAGGATACGCTGTCACACCGAGGGTTGCTAGTATTTTTTTTATCCCATAACTGACAAAATTGCAGTTTTAACATGCATAAGATAAAAACCAAGTTATGAATTATAATTAAAAATTATTACTTGTAAAAAAAATTAAAAGCAATTATGAAAATCCTTATATTGAATTTAAGAGCGGATATGTTTAAAGAAATTACAAAGGAAAAATATTAAAATACATTTTACATGATTATATGAAGCAGTGATTTGAAAATAATGCACCGATCATAGTACAGTACAAATATGACGAAGTCAATTCAGGTTTTATTAAAGTTTATTTCCTTCTCCGCTTTGTTGTATACTCGTACGTCAAATCGGTACATCTTTGTAGAATACGGATCAGCAAAGAATTTTAATCTAAACACTTGATCACTCAACGCAGTGCTATTAAAACATTTTCAATCTATAGACCAGTATATGTAACACTTTTTTAGTCTATGGACCGGAGCGAAAAGGGTTAATTAACTATATGTTTTTTCATTGATCGTAGATTCGATCATCATTTGAATATCCCTGACTTAAGTTGTATGCATTTTTTTAAAATAAATATGTAAATGAAAACCTCGGGGCTTAGAAAGTATGCATATTTACTAAAATATTGAAAAATTGTGCTAGTTATTTTTGTAATTATGTTATTAAATTCTACTTCTTTTCCATCGCCTAGAAAAATACCTACAACAACTAGCCCTCGTCTCGTCTGGCGGGTAGACACACGTCGAGTTTTATGAAACAAAAATTTAATTTTTCTTATATTGTTTTAGTTAACGATCAAATGACATATAGACAGTCCCAGGTTTATTTAATTATTACTGATTTATGACGTATCTGTCGATGAAAAAAAAAATTTTTGGGATAAATATCGTCCTGTATCAATTATTCATGATGTTAATAATAGTAATGGATCGTCCATAAACCAGGTAACATTTTTTCTTACTTTTTTACCCTCCTTCCCTCTATGCAACACCATGTAGACATTTAGCTTACTCTCAAAAGTTTTGTAACTTTCTACATTAACTGATTAAGTGCCAGAAGCAAGTTCACTTGCACAAATTAAAACGTAGTTTGCTAGACAAATTAGGATATTCTGGATGATTTTAAATATAAAAGTGCAAAGATATTATTATAATGTGGTAATTAAAAACTTAGTCAGAAACATATAATATACTTTTAAAAGAAATATTTAGGTTCTATTTTTGCTTAAAAAATCACAACTGTCTGGCACGGAAAATTTTAAATAGGAATGCAATTTGTAATCATCTCCTATTCACTTTTTGAGAGCGAAAAGTGTCACGTTACGATAAAAATTAACAAAAAAATGGTGGTCACCCTTACCTCCCCCTTGAGAACGTTACGTTGTTTATGGATGATCACTAAGGTGAAGTATTAACACTGTTTTATACGTGTAAAAATTATATATATGGCCATAAATCTGTATGACATATCGTAGTGTTAACTAAAATGTCACGAGTCAAAAAGTGCAATGTAACATCTATTAAATATATGTCTACATTTCAAAATAGGATGTTATCCGTTGGTTGAATAATTCCATGAATCGTAGATACGTTGTTCCAACACCTCGCCGTTGTATAATATAAAGTATTCGTTTCCAGGAATGCGGTGGAATCCTCTTAATTCGAATTGGTCACGTGTCACGGTAAATTATCACAAGTCACGCATTTCAAACCGTTAGCCACAGGCCTCGGCACTTTATTGTAACATCTCACCCTAACCTCCCCCGTTGTCTGCTTGACCATACACTCGATATAGGGCTGCATGTTGCATTTCATTGCCATACTAAGTACAATTCGTTGTAAATTCCTAGGTATAGTGTGTGCTTTATTAAATTGAACCAAAATGGTAAAATTAATTCTTGTTATCATTCCATGAACATGTTTTTTAATGGATTATTTGCACGGTAGTCTCTGCAACGTATCAGTCCATATTATTCGTATAGTCACCGTATTAGTTTAATATGATTCGCGTATTTTTATATTTATATTTTAAGAATCTTCAACAAATCAAAACAAATCAAAACAAATCAAATAATCACAACGTGCCTTATGCAAAAATTGGTCAGTTATCGACAATACAGGAATAATTGCGGTGAACGAAATAGGAAAACAATATCAAAATCAGTGTGTGCATTTATCAATTTTAGGCTTTAATATTTTTTTCTTAACTAAGTTATTTTTGAGAAAAGTATTGTTACGTGTTAGGCGTAGAAAAAATGATTTCACCCATGTAGACATTAAAATGAGCCTTATAACCTAGTAATATAGAATATGCATTAATGAGATTTAAAAAGATTTACTAGGCTTTAAAATTGGGCAGCTGATCTGTCTATATATGTTTCTCATATGAACTATTTTTATTTTGGAAGTTTCTTATAGGGAATAATTGATGGAATAGAATAGAAAGCTTAAAAAACGGATTGAAAAAAAAATAGTGTTGCATTTTAAACAAAAACTATACTTGGCTGGAGCTTCAGGACATAACCCAAGACTAACCCATGAATATTTAGATTGTCAGGCACGAGGCTTCAACAGTGATATAACGACGCGGTGATGCCAATTTTTTCTTAAACGTTAGACATATTAAAAAGTAAAAATTAAACAGTATGTCGGGCATTTTTAATGTACTTTCTAAATTATAAATTGATAGATAAACCTAATTATGATTTCGAATTGTCAATATATTAAATGTATAATTAATTAATATTAAATGTACTTTATTCAGGTGATAAATTGATTTGAAAGGAAACATAATATGAAATAATTGAAATATGGTTGGTTTAATCTGTTATCATGACAGGTGAAGTGACGTTGAAATTATATGATAATCATTGTATATTTTCAAATATTTTCGTTTTTTTCCGGCATTACCGTTTAAAAATATGTCAATAAATGACCACTTCACCACATATTCTTTTTTATGGAGGACTAAAGCTTCTTACAGGTTGTGATGAATATGTGTTAAGCTCTTCAGGAGTGAGTTTTTTGTAAATTACGGTTACAAAATAGCTTGAAAGGTTTTTTTTTCATTAATCAAGGTTTAAATTTTATTAAATGTGTGGTATACTATTGTTCTATAATGTTTATTTAATTCATAAATACTATTATTGAGTATTTTATTGCATGATTCTTGACGTGATTATATGTCTATACTTCTTCAAAGCGAATTTTGAGCGGACGCATATGCGCGTCCATGCTCTGGACGGGTTAAAATTGGATTATTACTATATATTTAGAGGCGAATAACTACAACATAACTGTTTCCAAACAACATTTGGCAATTAATATTTGAAAAACCCCTGTAACAAAAATACATATCTAGTATAATCATTATTTCCATCAACTTTCTGATAATTATCGAACTTCGCATATTTTTTACCATTCAATATTATTTCCTGTTTTTTGTAATTATTAAGATTTATTACAGTTTTTGAATAGCCATAAATTATGTTATACTATTTAATTCCCAGATAGATGTGTATCGATTCCTCGTTTCGTAAGCAATCATAATATAAGCGAAATCGCAAATTATTTCACGTATAAATTTTCATTAAAACTTTATCACGCAACCGCCCACCTCCGCAAGCCGTAAATTTAGATTTTATATACCTTAATTCGTGGCGCATTTCTTTGAACTTGTGCGAAATATATATTAAGATAAATTTTTGAAACAGCTTGTTGATGGGATGATAAAATATAGATGCGTGCGTCGGAAGCCGATGACAAATTCTACGTTTTGTGCTGGGGAAATACACATTCAGTCTATTTACAAAAGACCGCGAAAATAAAAAGAGAACACGATCCAAATTCAAAATGTTTATTGGTGAAGTAGAATATTATTTATAAATAATATACTATAATTTTCTTTTTCGGCAAAATGTATTTCAAATTTGGGTATACGCTCAATTTTCTTTTTACACGTTTTTATACTGTTTCGAAATAACACGGCCCATGAGAAAGAATTGATAATTTTTGTACAGTTTTTTTTTACTTTAACAAGACTTAAACATCTAAAAAGAATAAAAAATATGTATTGTTTTGAATTGTGAAACCAGTGAAACACAAGATGTTAATGTCATCCAAGATATCTCCAAGGTTTTTTAAACGGTTTCGTGGCACGGTAGTCTCTGGAACGTATCCCTCGTGTAAAAAGAGACTTAAGCGTGTATGTGTATATATAGTCGCCCTCGTTAGGTTAGTGGACAGCGAGTTCGCCTAGTAAGCGGGGGTCTCTGGTTCTAGTCCCGTACCTGGTCGCATTTTTTTTCAAATGCCAATTCATTTGTATTTGTAACTGGTACATTTACTCAAAAATGGTCGAACGAATGTTAAATAACCATTATTATTAAAAGATAAGTATTAAGAAAATCTTTACATAGCGAACCGAATATGGAATAAAACGTTATATAATAGATACTTGTAATTGTCATGTTTGTTTAAAAACTAGAGCAAAATTAAAATAACCACCGACATGTTATTGACAAACATATTGATATGCAAGCATTTTGGTATTACTGTCACGGAAAAAATATAATTTATAGTTGGATATGGCTGTTTTTAATGATTCACTTCATTCACTTGTAAAGTTGTTGAATATTGAAATATTATACTCCAAAATACTTATTTAAGATACACGTATTGTTTTAAAAACAAATTTTTGTATTTTCCTTCGATAATAAGGTTATGCTCTTAGTATTAAAAACTTCCGTTTTTGTTAAACCGTTTCTTCAATAGTTTTTCACTTGTGAATCCTGAGATTGCTAGTTCGATTTTGTAACTAACAAAAACTCATATTTTTCATGTATGAACTCAGGATATGGAGCCAATAAGTTAAGCAATAATTAAAAATTAATGTTTGTATCAAACCGTTGACATAATTTTCACACTTTTAATGTTAATATTCTTTATTTTGAACCGGATATGACGATGGGTTCAATATTCAAGCAACTGATATAAATATTCTTGTAAAAGTATCTATATAAATTTTAAAAAATCAATACAGGAACAGAACAAGAGTGAGAAACTAAATACTGTATTCTTCGCGAATTTCCGCTGTGGTTAGAAGCCAACAATATTTACAAAAAGTTTTTTTTGAGAAGTTCGATCGGATACTGTGAAACCTTACAAATAAAGTTTTGATGCTTCTAGATTGACTACATGAACAGCCATTTTCATATAAAGTGCACATTTTTTTAGGGAAATATTTTGGTTTTCAAATTAAACACCTGTAATTTAATATTGCGGACGTACGGTAGAGTAAAATATAATGTTATTTATAAAGAAAAAAGAATCAGATCGTAAATATCAAATTTGTGTTGTCTCATATTCATTATTATACCATATAAAATACAAATAATACTAATATGTAACGCATATTAGAATTAATTGTAGTACAATAGTAGTTTGGAGATGTGGTTCCATAAAGATTTGTTAGCTTCTCTGTCGTTTAATTGCGGACATTGCAGGGTTAAAATTTAAAAAAAATATTTTGCTTCGTATGTTTACATTATTAAATTTTTTTTAGTGTTTTTTACGTAATAATAACACGCAAATTTGATGACATGACAATACAATATGATACATATACCTGTAATTCTATACTCGACACCTGTTCCGGAGGTTATATTGAGGCGTATTATATGACATCTGCCTATTTTAACCACGTGTACTCATAGACTGCATATGTGCATGCGCTTTTGTATGTTTTTCATTATTTCTTGTGTGGTCTGTACTTACTCCGTGAATAGGACACCGGTTATTTATGTATTCGACGTTTCCTATGCCAACTTACTTACTGAAATTATTTATTGAAAAAAAAAATTATGAGAGCACTTCAAGTTATCACGATTAATTTATTTCTTCAAATTCCACTCATCCGCTATCGGAAGTACACAGTGTGAAGATTGTCTTAATACTTATTTTTAAAGTTATTCTTAATAATCTTTATTTAGTCCATGTCCTGGTGATAATTATAAATGAAATAATATTTGAATTTTGTGACCAGCTTCGGCATGGGTGGCCAACATGTGGCGCATTGCACCCCCGTGCCTACAATATTACTATATTAGTTTTATTATTTCTAACAATGAATGTATGAAAGTATAAAAGGTGTTTGACCTGTATGGCGTATCTGAACACTTACTCGTATGTAAAAAAAAGACGCATGATATGTGAAAGGTTGGCCACCCTTGAGCTACGGGATCAAATCTGTAACTCACAGGCTCAAGACTACTGACCCACTGACGTTTTATCGTTTGGTCGTAATTTGAAAACGAAATAAATGAATTGAACATCTTTTGTTAATTGCAAACGTGAAATCTGTCTGTCTTATGTATACAAGTATGATTAAATTATGTTGTCTTCGACTGGTTCATTATCCATGATAGTACGAAGTCTAATTTATATCCAAACAAAAAGATTGCACATACAATAAATTGTCACTTTAATATAAAACTAACGCTAAATAATCTATGTCAATAACATGGTTTTCTCTTTTTTTCAGGTAAGTAAAACTATGGGAAAGTTTTACTTAAAAATCGCACCGCAGCAGCTTGTTGTAACAGCAATAGTGAAGGCATCTCAGACGGGCGTTAAATTGCGTTTGTCAGAGACGGGGGTCTGCATGTGCGTCATCGCTTGCGTGCTCGCCCGTTTTGGCGTTCGTGAATTATAAACGTCCCCATTTGGCGACGCTTCTAAATATTCATGAGATTTCGTGTGGCAAGGCGACACGGGAACCCCATAAACCGTACGTTACCTGCAACTACCCCTTACAAATCTGATTCGCCATCCGTGTTGTGGTTTAGGGATTGTCAAATAAGGTATTTTCATATATTTTCATTATTATTTTATATATATTATACCGATGAAGACAAACCACTTTTTTGAAATTAATTAAACAATTCATTGACGCGTAAGGTGATAAATTTGGTTCTTTGTCACCCTTTATAAAACCATTGAAACAGGAACACTTTAAATTGTATTTTTTAAATTTTAGTCGATTTTCTCACATACATTCAGTGATAAAATTACATTATTTACGTAACGTCGAAAAAACTGAATTTTGGGTATATAACTTGACCGTAAAACCTATAGTAATGTATTGATATGAAATTTGGAGCCTAACATATAGGGAAAGGAGAATCAGATGGGCATATTATGTTATTATGTGCAATAAATCTATAAGTCTAATAAAAGGAATCTTAAATAATCTCAGAAGGCGCTCGACCCCTCGACCGCCCAAAATGAGATACATAAATAATGTCACAAGAAATATTTTAAAAGAAGATTGTGGGAATGTACTTGTATTTTAAAGAAAATACAACCATTTGACTAAAGTATTCAAAGCACAATACCTCAATCATAAAATTTTCAATTCAAAATATTAATTTTAATTGTTTATTACGAATCAACTTTAAAAGTACCCCGAAAATTACCGTAATTCGTATTTACGGTATTGGACACCATATGCTAAATAAAGTTTGTAGATTTAACACAAGTTTGAAGCCCTTGTCGAATAATTGCTTTGAAGTTTGAAACATAATGCATGAATGAACGGTCCGTATTGCAGATAACTGTTTTATGTCAAACCCTCTACTCGAGTGAGGCGTTTTTGACACTTTCAATTAATATTAAATTCAATGGGGTGCGTCTCTCGTGACTGAGATGTCTAATAGAATAGAATATAGATAACACCCGGTCTTAATGCTGATCTAACCCTGAAATGCCATTAATGTTTTATTAATTATTTATTTGATGTACTAGAACATAGTGGTGCAATTAAAATGTTTTAAAACGGCTCACACGAGCCCTTTGTTTAAATCTCAGTGCTGGATGCCCATCGGTTGGGTAATTGGTTATAATGCTGTATATATATTGAAACCGCGCTGTTGAAGATACTGGAAGGCTATAGTAACAAAAACTTATACATATTTATTTTTTGTATATTTTGAATTAGCGTTAAGCAAGTTAAATTGAAAAATCGTCTTATATTAATCGATCGATCATTTTTGTTGAAGTTTTGACGACTTTTTAAATATTTCTCAAAAATCAAGCAACTGCGATATATCAATCTTTTTTCTGTAATCAGTATAAAAAAGTATGTCACGTTTTATCTAGCCATGTAAAAGTTAAATAACTGAATTGCTAGATATGTCAGTTTTACATTCAAATCATAATAAATTTGTTATAATTGCAAAGAATCATGTAGAATGATAACAGCAAAATTAGATAAATAGCAGATGTGATCTCTTTACATAACAAAGTAGATTAATTCACGGATATTTCTACATTTTCAACTCAAAATCACGATTTTTTCACATGTGGTTCTTTTGCATTACATAAGCGATATTATGAATATTATACATTTTTAATTTAATTCAATCTTAACACGAAGATAATAAAATAATACAATATTACTGACAAATAACAAATACAAGAGCTGGAAGCATAGAAAATAATGTATTGAATAATAATCATGGTTAAAATTTATTCATTTGTATTGTTGACAGGACACGAACCCGAAACGGTTGGGCTAATAATTGACAATTATTATTCTTTAAAAAAACCCTCAAAACAATCTTCACATTATGGAGATTCATATGCTTCGTTTCGGAGTGGATATGGTTAAAAAATACGAATCAGTTTTCTTAAATCTACTGGTATCCATCCTATTTTTTTTTCAATATTCAGTACCTACGAATGCATGTTTTAGAGAGCAAAAACATCATTCCTATCTAAGGTTATCTCTCTTGCATCCTTATATATTATAGTATGGT
>JAPMAE010006066.1:0-12684 GCA_036584705.1 Rhyacophila sp. 25_7
GAGTAATTATGAGGCAATTAGATAAACTTATAACTTATTTTGCACTTCCACCATCGATTTTGTTTATAGCCTTTTAATATTTATTTTCAATGTTTTTATAAAAAATATAATATTTATATTTAAAAAAAAAAGTATAAAAATACATAAAAATAAATAAACTACATTTTTTCAGCGCACGTTTGATATTTTCTGATACTGAAACAGTAGTTCTGTAAAAGTTAAATATCTTCAGGGCATTTTCATCGTATTAGCTTATGTTAGGTTTTTTGCCATGTTGTTTTTTCTTTCTGCAAAAAACTACATTCTCGAAAAAAAAGACAGAGAGAAAAACAAGATTACATTAGGGGCCTACTTTGTAGACAAGATATGTGTATTTTTACGGATTTTCAATCCGTTTTATTCAATTTGCATGGATCAAAAGATGATTTATTTAGGTTTATAGGCTTTTGGTCTTCATCAATACAACATGACATTATACTTAGGTTGCCACATTGATGTATTTTGTTCATAAACTTTTCATAAAAAGCATATAAAATTAATTTTTAAGTATTAAATGAAACATGACAGAACATAAAAATGTGTATTAAATGAATTCACTCAAAATAAATACTTTCTTTTCTTTTACTAACATTTAAGTTACTGAAAAATACTGTATAAATAAAGATAAAAATAAATTATAAGTCTTTCTAAAAAAAACTAAATAAGCATTTTTCTCAACAGAAAGTGTACTTCTAATTTTTTGTTGTTGATAAAAACGCTAAAAACCACGTAACACTCTTGAGAGGAAAGAAAAGGTGACCACAAATGTCTACATAGCGTTTTAAGAGAGAGGGTGGGTTTATTTCTTACGGAACATTTTTATCTCTCAAAAAGTAGACTGTCGGAGCATGAGTTTATTGTAAATTACATTTCTATTTAATATGGAAAGTAACGTAATCTTAGAAAGAAGGAGGAGGGAGAGTCAAGCTGAATGTTTACATGGAGAGTAAAGAAACGTAAGAAAAACGTTACGTGGTTTACGAACGACTCCTTAACACATAAGCTAATTTATTTAAAAATAATTTTATTTTTATAAATAACTGAAATGTTATCAATTTCATAAAGTATTCTATCAATAAAGAAGAAATAGAAGAATTTACTTGTAAAATGATTATTGATATTAAAGTTCATCTCAAAAGATATCAAAAACCAATCATATTTTGAATGATTTTATAAATTCACGACATTGTGTAAAACTTTTTTTTTTACATTTTATTTACAATAATTCTTTGTTGTTTTTTTTAATAACACAATTATTTGTATTACTATACATATTTATATGTAATATATATATTAGGTGAGTTTTATTGATTATTTCATCATTTTATCTGGTGGAAAAAACATATACGGGAAATAAAAAAATCTACTCTTGGATTGACGAGTGAATTACATATTTAAATTGACGTTTTCTATTCTTGAGGCATTTATAGAAAATACAAAATTATGCCTTGAGTATAGTAAAATATTTCCATATACACTTACTCAGTCAAACTATTGAAGTGGTTGTAGTTAAAAATACTAAATCATAAAGAACCGGATCTTGATATTGTTACAATATATTTAGTGGAATTACATAAGGGTATAAATTACGTTAATATTTCTGCATTTTAAATTTGCATTTTTCCAATATTTAAAAATTTATGAATGTGTCTAAAAATATTGCATTAACGAATATTCATTATTTTAATAGTTACGTTAAAAACTAATAATACTTTCTTATTATTTTTTAATCTAAACACGAAAATATTCAAACACAACAACACATTTAACACATTTTAAATTACTATATCTCCATTGCATGTTGTGACATAATAAATAATTTATAAATATGTTTATAATAGTCAACCAAATAAAATACAAAGAAACTCTGGTATATTTGTAGAAGAAAATTTGCGAAACCATGCTCTGGCATTGGTTGCACTGGCTTTTCCACCTTTCGTTTTCCACCAAGAGTCAAAACAACATTCACATTCAGCCTCGGGCATTTCTCGGTATCTCCCCGCCCCCGTAGCATTAAGTATTATTTTTTCTTGCCTCTTTTAATTCCGGAAAATTGTTTCTGTCATCTCTGAAAGAAAAGCTCTGGCTTATAAAACAACAGATTCATCCCGACCAGAGAGAGAGAGCAAAAAAGGCCTTTACGGCGGCGCTGAATTTAATATTCAAAGCAATTTATTACGTTTAAAAGCATGTCTGAATTAGGTTAGACGCTTTTTGCCCTCAGTTCTTATTTTATTCTTTCACTTTGTCGAGGAGGCTTTTTTGTTTTAGGGCCTTAAATTCGACGCCGTAGAAAGATGATTCGTTTTCTTTTCGGATATTATAGGTTGTCAGATTTGTCTTTACTAATATTTCTTTGACGATGACACGAGGTTTGTACCTAGACTTTTATGAAGACTATTTGTATTGTAATGAAACCAATATAATATTGTACAAAATTAAATACACTATGTTTGTTTATGATTGCCGATTGATTTTTTTAAAACGATTTGTCGATCATTGCATTTTGAAAAGCCTTTACTTGCTTAAGTCTTGTCTTACCTATTATACAAGGAATATAGAAATAATAAATTTTCTTCACATTTTACTATCGCTGGGTAGTTTACTTAACCTCTTTCATAGTATGCCGGCATACAGTAATTTCATTGAATACACCCTTATGGATGACATTTAACGATCTCCTGGAACGATATTATAAATATTTAAAAAAAAATATGATAGAAAATACGGAACATACAAGTAGCTGTACAATTTTTAAATATATTTTAATGTTTCCTGTTCATAATATGTAGACAATTTGTAGTTTTTATATATTTTTAACGTCTGAGTTATAAAAAAATAATATATTTCATATACATAAATTGTGTTATTGACCTGAATGTAGACCTATTTTATAAAAATGTATATATTTTTTGTTTTATATATATATAAATGTTAACTCTAAATAATATAATAAATTAATATATTAACTCTAGTTAAAATACAAAGTTTACAAATTTTAAGTTGTTCTTAGTAAGCTATTGATGCACTCAAAATCATGGATTGATGACTAGAATTCAGTACCTGGTGACAACTGCATATTATTTATATTTGTTTGGAATATGAATATAGATTAAGTATATTGATGTATTTTTTAAATATTTGAACCATGTCAGCTCTAAAACGAGGCTTAGAGATATTCACAATCTGTAGATTGTTGTTTGTTTTTTTATGAATAACAATAATTATCGGTTAAACCGATTTTGTATCAATCGTTACGAACTCACACGTGTTAAAATACAATATTAACAAATTACTGTTATAATTTATTTAAATATTTGTAATAGCAGAAATAAATATATTTTTATATAAAGTGCACTTACACAAATATAGAAATTGAACATTTTACTATTCATAGTTTGTGTACTATGAAAAGTGACATAAAACTATTTTATAACATGTGGTCATTACTAGACTTATGGAAAGTGCAACCTTTGATCCGAAAATACTCGCCTAGGGATTCAAAGCTGCTTACAAAAGCTTAGTTTATATTAAGCTTCTCTTTGCAGAACTATTTGGGTTATCTGTTTCAGTTGAAATGCTCGCACATGACATTAAAGCTCTTTCAAACGATTAAAAAGGTGCACTGAAACACTTGAAATGGAATATAAAATAATTATCAAACTTAAATTATATATATTACTAGCTGAAACTCAGCATGCGTTGCTACGATAGGCAAAGAAAGATTTTTTTTCTTTAATTCTATAAATAGTATTATATTAAAGTGGTTTAGGATATTTTTAGTTTTTCCGTCTTGTGCAAAAATGAATAACTTTGTCGGCTGTCCTACTCGAGAGCATGCAATATATAATTGACCACGTGGAAAATATCGATTTCTCGATTTAATCTACATACTTAAAGTGATTTTACTTGTGCTTTGTAAATTTTTATTGAAAAAACAAGACGAACGAAGAATCGCAATCGTTTAAAATCAAATGGCATATCGGTGGAGATTATAGGAACACGTCGAATGAGGACAGCTTCTTCTTTTGATTTGCTATAGAGAATTGTTGCTTCGATGAAGTTAGGCATCAGTTTTTTTCAAAGCTAGTCTGGTTCTATTGCACAGTCAAAGTGGATTAATGTTTCAAAGAAGAATTATGGGGATACCAAATTTGATTGACAATATATGAGGTGTCAAAAGATTGATCATATTCTTTTATGTAGATTTAAAATATAATTATTTTTCTATGAAGATATTGCTTGTTGCATAAAATTAATATGTTATTTTATTAAATTGATTTATTTACCTACGAATGTACATACTCTTTATTTTTATCGTTATCAATAAATCAACGTAGCACATTATAAAATAAAATCGAAATCGGAGTCGGAGTTGGAGTCGGAGTAAGTAAATTTTGAATCAACTCCACAGGCCTAGTTTTGTTCATATTCATAAAACAATCAATTTGTAAGTCATTCATGGTTTTTATAATCGGTTGCAATTCGTGGAAAAATATTCTGAATAACTTGTTCAATAGATGACACAATGACACTAAAATTGGATGGAAATAAAATTATTTTTGTTTCTGCATTGAATGGAACATTTTCGATACCAAAATTCAATATTTGTTTTAAAAATGTGGTTGCCAATACATTTCGCTGCAGATATTATACTCATATTGGTAGTCAAGATATTTTTGGTGCATGGCGCCAAAGATACAATGCTTAGAAGCAAGCGCTGAGTTCATCAGCTAGTGTCGAATTTGGTATAACTGGAAGAATCTCTGAGAAGTCACCAGCTAACAAAATGAGAGCTCTACTGAATAATTATGCATTTTTTCGTAAATCTTGAAGAGTCCGAGCAAGCGCTTTAACAAATTTTTATGTGCCGTAGTGCATTCATCTCAGACAATCAATTTGATTAGATTCAGCACTTTTGACATGCCAGAATCTTTGCCAATGTTACATGTTGGAGTATTGACAAATTGAAAATTTAATGGTAATTTTATTACTGAATGCCACTGTTTATCCGCCATTCAATTACGTAGCAGCAATACCTGATGAAGCGATAGAAAGAGCTATTCCATTTTGAGCTAATAGCAAGCTGATAAGAAACATTTTCCTGCGCCCCCAGGTGCATAATGTACGAGACAGATAGATGTGATAGCTCCTTTGATTAGCTAATTAAATAATTAGTTTAATTTTTATTGTTAGTTATCAAAGTTATATATTTCCGCCATTAATGCAATAATAACAATATGTTCAGTGAAAAAGAATAGTTAAAGGAACCGTATTTGGGTTAGGCCATGGATTGCAAGGCGTGACTTGAGAGGAATTTATCAGAACTTGCTTCGAGAATTGCAAAGTGAAGATATCAACAGCTACAGAAACTATTTGAGAATAGATAAAGATACTTAAAATTTGTAGCTTCCAAGATATTACCCTTAATATCCAGTCAAAATAAATGGCGAGTATTAAATAGCACTTTATACTTTTCATATTCAGAAATTATTACTTTAGTTGAGAAAACGACATGTTAACATGCCGTCGTCCATTTTCAAACGATCTGTCAAATTCATAAAAAAATATGTTTTTTTTACGTTTGTCGATTATCTTGATCCAATTTATTACTGATGTCGAATCGATTCGTTGCTAACCACAATCTGCTAAAACGCAACTATCACTACGGGTTGTCAATAGTATAGAACTCGTACAAAGAAGATTTTTTTATTTATTGTAATTATTGAAATGTACGTATCGTATACTAATTTTACTGATTCAGAAACCACCTCGAATATTTAAAGAACAGCTTGCCAAAGTTTTATCGTAATTGAATAAGTTAAAAAACTATTCATTTAGAGCATATCCACAGACATTCATTTTTATACGTAAGGATTATATGTTACTAACAAAAATACTGAAGTAAGTTTGAATAATTTGTAATTGAATATCAATGGTGATCTGTCAATATGTATTACATATTTTTTCCATTTTTAATGGAAATTCGATGCGTTTGACTTTGCTTAATACTACAAAAAAATCCATTGCGAAAGAAATAATATTACACTCAAAATCGCAAAAAATCAATTTGTACTATTTTCAAAGATTTTTATTTTATGCGGCAGTATATCCCTAATTATTTGTATTGAATGTTTGTTTTAGTTGGTTTTTTCATCAATAGACAAAAATAAAAAAGAGTTATTTTTTCATCAAGACTCAATGTTAATATTTAAGCCAAAATATAGTTTAAATTGTCCCCTGAAAAGTAGTAATTTTTAAGATAGGATATATTACAAGATCACCATCGATATATATTGCAAAATAAAAAAATATTGTCTAGAAAAGTTAACTTTTAACCATGATTTTAGGATTATTATGATTTGACGATATATGTTGTATATTTTTGCATTTAAAATTGGCCAGATTCAATTGTCGTCTTTTATATTTAAATTCTTGGTAAATTTAAATATGAGCGCAATTAAATATAAAATATTTTAAACTATCATACGATTTAAATAAAGTAGTAATTAATATTTTATTGTTTCAAAAAGGATAGTGCTGGTTATTTTACGATTTAAAAAAAAATAAGTGCTTTCATAAGACTTAATCAAGGCTATCGAATTAAATCCTATCTTTTATATATATGTTTATATTAAGCAATAGAGATTATTAAATGTACATACAAAAAAATGAAAATATTAAAATAAATATATTTGACATGAAAACGATTTTTTTCTTAAGCAGTCTGAGACAAAATGGTGATACAATTTATAAAAGATTATGGCTGATTGATCAACCGTCTTACAGTATTCTCGATTTTTAATCCTTCCTTTCAATTATTTTATAGTTTTCTGTATATTTCACGGTGTTATAATATTTGACAACTTCATCTAAGACGACCGAGAGATAAATTGCCTATTAGAGTATATCTATTTTTTTTCGTAATAAAAAACAGTGCCTTCGTCATCGAAATATTAACTATCATTGGACGAAGAACCGCGTTACTGGCAATAAAAATAACAAAAAATACTCGTAATTAATTATATTCAATAATTGAATCGATTACACCCCTATATTGTTTGTTTTATCTATGGTCAATGGTTGCAGACAAGTAAATACGTTACGGTTTAGTGTAGCGGATATCCGTGCAACACTTTTTCTAGATTAATGGAGCGCGCAGTGTAACTTTAAGCTCACATAAGTAACGGGAAACATTCGGCAGTTGATAAAAATAAGAACGAAATGATTTTTAAAACATTTTTTTCATTTAAAGCATTAATGATTTTATGATACGTATTGATCAACCCATGATAGATCATATAAAATATTTTAAGCAAAGTAATGTTGATATTAAGATACACTGATAATCTTTAAAAGATTATATATATTTTTTCAAAAACTATATCCGCTCTAAAACGCAGTATACATATATTCACTACGTAAAAATTGTCTTTGTTTAATAGTAAAAATGGTTATTTATTACTCCAAATCCACGTCCTGGTTTTAAATTTTGAAACGTTTAAAAACACTTGTGAATTTTTTCACAGCTACATGCGAGCAAAGAGACTCAAATGGGTGGGTCATGTTAGAAGATGCGATAAATCTAGAACTCTCAAGAAAGTGTTTGAAAAAATTCTACTGGGCACTAGACCCGTCAGCCATCCGAAAATTAGATGACCCAATAACGTAATTAAAAATGCAAATATGTTGAGTAAAAATGACTGAAAAGAGAGAGCTAGAGATAGAGAGGTCTAAAGTGAGGTTGTGCAGTTGACCATAAATTTAAATGGACTGTACTGGTAATTTAACAATAATGATAATAATGATACGTGATTTGAATCCATGACCTTCGGTATGTCAATTAGACGCGTGATTCTCTTACTTATAACAGTGTCAAAATATACAAATAATTATCAATGATCATTTTTTTGTGATGTTTAATGCTTTCATCATATTAGACTCACTCATGCAATCTAAATGCACGTAACAAAACACCGAATTAGATGCACTATCCACTGATATATCACTGTAATAGAATATTTTATTATTCTATATTGCCATATACTTTCCATAATGGAATACGTGGAACCATCACAGTGTGAATATTTTTTTAACAGATATACTCGTATTTCCTCACTTAAAGTCGTTAATTATTTTGATTCACGTCTGGTTTTTAATACAAATAAATATCATACCTAATTTTCATTGACATATTTTAAAAGATGTAGCAAATTTACGACACAACTATTTTAAAGACAATTATACAAATGAAGGGCTTAAAATCATTGTGAAGTCATGTGAGGCTTCTTTTCCAATAAAATTAGTTTTAAATTTGTTGTCATAGCAAAATCTTAAATTCTTAGACTACTTGAGGTCTCAATATTAATATACAACAGCATATCATGAAATCACCTCGTCCATTCAAAATATTAATTTGAATTTTTGAAATTCAATTTATTAATCTTTCAATTTTCCAACAATATTTAATTTTATTCGATATATCAAAACAAAGTATTTTTATTAGGTATCAAAAATAAAATTAGTATACAATAATATAAAATATTTCAATTGAATTGTTAGGTTTCTTATAACTGAACTATCCATTGATCGTTCATTACTCAAATAAAAATCCCCCGTTATACTCCAAAAGGAAAAGGGAAGCATTGGGAGCTTTCGTACGGACAGGTCCCCAGGCGAGAGAGAGGGACTTGTACGGGGCAATGCACTAGCCGGAAAGACACTTCAGTGACCCCTCAAGGAAGTGCTTCTTTAACTAAGTGATTCGGAAATAAGATGTAGCCTGTTTTTCCCCAGCCTACTCTATATTTGATTTTGTCAAGCATTGTATTTTTTTCAAATTGATGAAGTTAAAATGTATTGTCTCTTTGGATACTTCTTAAACCACATTAAGCTCCGTAACTAGAGCATATGGACACCATACGTTTCCTTTACGAGAGCCCTGTAACTGGTCAGTCTTCTTACATTATCCCATATCATGCCGGCAAACCGTAACTCCGCTAAACACATCCTTAGATACAGTTATTAAAAGTAATTATATTTTTTATCATATATAAAATATTTTCACTCTTTCTAGAATGTTTCAATGTGTGTTTCCTATTACATGTTTAAAAATAGCATTTCTTTTAATCCATAAAACTGTAGATAGTATAGGCGTTAGAAGTTTTTTTGAAATTTTTACACAATATAATGATAAGAGAAAGAATAACTATTATTATTCTATAATTGTGTAATATCCAATTCGGGAGAAAAATATTTTGTTTACTATTCATTTGAATAAACAAAACAACTTTTGAACCACAATTTTCGAATCCACTGAATATTTGTTGTTCTTTTTTAAATTATCCAAATGATAAGATATTTTGAATGAAAATTATCGTATTTCATTTTCTAATTCAGTTATATATTTTTATTAAAATATTTGTAGAATTTGTATTATTTAAAAAAATAATATACATTCTGAGATGAAGCATATAGAATCTTCACTACGTGAAGATTTTTTTAATAATGAGTTTTTTTACGAGTAATAGTTTTTTAATTATTATCTCAACTATTTCGGGTTCATGTTTTGGTTACAATGCAAATAAATAAACACTTGAAAAACTGCAATCAATTACGGAACTTGAACTTACGACCCTCGCTATCTACCATCCCAAGGTTTCCCAAACTGCGCTCCGCGGGAGGTAGCAAGTAGTCCGCAAAAAGTATCATTTATAGATTTATTGATTATGTGTCATTATCTATCCTTCAATTTATACAAGGTGCTCCGTCAAAATCCAAAGTTTGGGAAACCCTGAACTAGCCTAACGACGATGACTTATTTTTATCTGTGTTTTAAAGTCACTACATTCACAGTGAAAGGAAAAGCTCTAATCAGTTTCAGTTATGCCTAAATTATAAAATTGTTTTTACTTGTAATAATAATAAAAAAGTATTCCTTATAAATTAAAAATAACGTCTACAGTTGCAATTGCATGAAGTTCTGGCAGTATAAGAAAACAGCTGTAATATTACAATTATGTATATATATATATAATTGGTTCTCACTAAAGATTAAGAGCAGACCAAATTAATTGTAAATAAGTAACTCATTTGAATTAAGCCGAAACCAGAGAGAGTTTCTAAATTTTCGTGCGCTGCTCACGACAATAATTAGTCAAGAGTAAGTAAGAAAAAGGTAAGGAAAGAAAAATCGCCTCGAGTGTATAAGTCTGGCGTGCTCTCGGAGTATTAAATATTTAATTAGGCAAACTGAACGAAATAGAGGACTTTTTATTCGCGACTGTCACGCCATCTTTCTAAAGCTTCCCTCGAGGACACTAAGTTCCCAGTCACCCATTATAAACTCATCCTCTAAGAACTTTTAAAATGCTCTTCAATTTCTTAAAGCTAAAGCCAGTTTATTAAATGATTGTATCAAGCTTGCATAGTTACGAAAGTAAATATTGAAAAAACTATATTATTCCACGTGTTATGATGCAATTATACCAGCGAGTGTAAAGATTTGTGTATTCAATAATTTGGTAAACGAATAATGAGAAATTACTACCCTTTTCATATGTTTAATCAAATATTAGACTGATGATTTTTTTCTGCTGTCAATTCTAAGTAAAAAAAAACGATAACGTTGAAATAATAAAACAGTTTGTATACATATTTATGTCTTCAGCCATTTTAATCAGTTGAAAATGTTGTAATATGCAAAATCGTGCGACTGTTTCAAATATTATACTGTGAAAGTTTGTGATAACTTATTGCTGTAAGTAATACAAATATTTTTTTAGTATATTTAGCAATTTTATTTTTATTCTAAGATATTTAGTCTCTTAATCAGAGTTTATAGAGATCACAGGTCATCTCTATGTGTTTCTATCTTCGGAAATTAATGATTTGCTGACGTGTACATTGATATATTGATGATAATAGTTGTGCTTACAGTATATTTTAGGAAGTGAAAAAAAATCTAAAATTTCTAACTACTTGTCTTCCAGTAGCGACCTGTTTTGAAAAACTAGCTGTAGCTAACAGTAGTGGACAAAAGACGACTATCCAGTAACTGAAAATTGGGTTTCGCTGGCTAAGTAAAAAAAATCTAGTTGACCCAACTGTTTTGATTCCTGTTGATGAAATATTGTCAGCACATAGCTAATTATCTTGCCGCTTTAAACCAAAATGATTCATAAAACACTACAAAAGCCTCAGATAGCTTGCTATATACTTTCATATAGAAGATAACTAAACAAAAATATCTGTAGATTTAGAAACTATTGGTCCCACATTCTATATAATTATAAAAATAATAATAATTATATATTTAAGTAACTAAATACCATTGTATATTTTGTTAAAAATGTATTTAAATGCTATTTTTGAATATCTATCTATCTTATCACCACATTATGACTATAGTTATAGAATTATTATTTGATGGTTTTGGTATCAAAACTCATAATCTCCATCAATGATCATTTTTGGCAAACCAGAAAAAAAACATTTTCATGATAGAGTTACAAATAATTGGTTTGATTATAGATTACATTAATTTTATATGAGAAATTGTAGGCTTAAAAAATACTTTTTATTTTAAATCGTATATGTGAATATAAAGAAGAGTATTATATTCATAAGTAATTTTTGGCATATATACGCAGGAAATTGTGAATTTCTTACTTAGGCCTTCAATTTTTGTATCATAATATATTGTAATATGAAATATTCCGGTATACCTATAATAAACGTTCAAAGAAATTTGGGTTAAAGTGCAACATTGAGGTTATTATTGTATTAATATAATATACTCATTTGTTATTGTTTAGTTAAAAAAAATCTTTTTGTTTCGATCACATATAGTATATTTAATATCAATGACATAACGCCAAATAATGGAATAGTTAGGTGAAAATCTTTTTTAACATTAAATATGTTTGCATGTTTTGCTGTATGTACTTCTGTCGCCTTGCTTGCGGTCAGGGGTGGAGTAGGAGTTTGGGCGCGTAAAGCAAGAGCAGAGGGGCCACGGAGGCGAGATCGCTTGCTGTCTTACTTAAACATAATTGAGATTTAAGGACCGGTCTCGCTCGGTAAAATAGTTTTGCTCCGCTGTTTGCCGTTCTCAAATTGTTGGTTCATTCTTATTTGTGCTACGCCGTATTTAATCATTTGTTTTATCGGTCTATTTCAGTGCGTCTTAGTGGAGAAGAAGCGAAATCAAGCGTGACTGGAATTTAAGCATTTCAATCGCACTACTTCGGGTAGAAAAACAAGAAACAGTTTTATAAAGAGTATCATATCCTAGAAAATATATGGAACAAAGTAATATTATTAATTACTTTATATAACTCAAACACCTTTAAATGTTAAAAGTGTAACATCTCATTTATTTCGTTAATTTGGTGAAATTGTCAACAAGAACAATAAAATTCAATATTGTTATTGTTTTATAATTAAAAACTCAGATACGTAATAAAAACTGACAACCGATACACAACAAAATAGATTCTTCAATTTATTTCTTCTTTTTTTTACATATTATGGACATCAAAAATTACTAGTTCAATACGTTCACAATATGAAGATATATAAAATAATAATATAAGTAAAAAATAAGAAAAATTAATACAACAGTAGGTAATGCAACAATACAAC
>JAPMAE010006074.1:0-12678 GCA_036584705.1 Rhyacophila sp. 25_7
TACTGAAATTTACTACTTTCCTGCAAAATGCTATTTTTTTAAATAATTGGATACTCCACACATGTGTTTATATACAGTTAGCGTCAAACAAACTATAGTGAATAAGCATTTCTTCTTTTTTTAACGAAGTCTCCCCCGTAACCGGAATAGCATATGAATATGACAAGTTCTATCGCTGACTATCTTCTCGCATCCTCCCATATCACGTCGAAATTCCGTAACTCCCCCGAATACACTCTTATTGATGGTATTCAACGGTCTCCCGGAACCACGGAATCCGGTTGGAATGAAGAGACATACCTGGTTGTGGTACGAGTGTGATTCAGGCATTTTTAAGACGTGGCTAAGCCAAGTCCAATATATCGTTTTAATTTAGATGTGGTCGCACGTTCCCTTATCACCTCGCATCGCGTATAGTCGATCTACGAGTACCTCACACCTAGTTATCGTCGCAGACATTATTGTTCTTAAAACTTAGTATGCGATTCTGATGTAAGTTACCATGCTTTAGCTACCATAAATCAGCACCGCGAGTAAACAAGCGTTCAACAGGCGGGCATTTGATTTTGGCCGAGGCAGATTGACAGCATAGCTAGCAAAACTTGCGTAGAATTTCTTCATGTGTATTTGAAACCACGATACGGCCCAAAGTGGTTGAGTTTACAATTAATAATAATTACCCGTAAATAAATCTTTCAACACAGCCATTGCATTATGAAGATCCATATACCCAGTTTCGAAGCGAATATAGGTCAGTGGACGAGTATCAGACATTTCGCATGGAGTTGAAAATTACTTCAGCAAATACCGTTCGGATCAAGAGCTCGTAATCTCTCTCTCTCCGCGCGTCTACCGTGATGTGAACCCTGAAATATTTGAAGCTGTCGACACTCAATGATTTATTCGGCATTACATACGGTACTATAGATAGAGATTATTCATGGTTGGTTATACATATCACATTCGTTTTACATTTTTACAATACAGCCGATCGTTCTGGCATTCACAGTTTTCCCGTGTATATCGTCTAGTCCCAGCTACATACCCGTAAAAACAATACTGTTCCTATGATTGTAAAGAATGTTCTTAAATATGTAAAACCTCAATGCAAAAAATAAATGTGCTGACTGTCATGAAAATTAAACATTATATTTTACACAACGTGATATTTTTATTATCATTCTCAGGTACGTATTTATTTGAGACTTCCCACATTTATCATTTCTCAACATTCTTCGTTTTTGGAGAGAACCTTAAAAACGAAGAATAGAAGTTCCACTACACACGAATGAAAACTTATCTACAAAAATGCGTTTTTTTTAATTTATGATATTATTTTACGTTATTGGTTCCATAATTGTCAAACAACGGTGCGTCAATATTTTCGAGTTTCTTCTTATTATCATCTGTAAAGTTTAACGCTAATTACATAAAGCTCCCTTTGTTCAATATCAAAAGACTGTATAAACTGTTAGCGTTCTTGTCACAAGAAAAAACAAATTATAACATTTGAACATTAGGTTTCAAATAAAAATCCCCTCTGTTGAACTTCAAGAAAATAAAAAAAAACCTTTTTAACTCTCCTATAAAGTTGCACTTTTGTAGATAGCATTGTTTGACTTTAAGCCCTCAAATATACATCGAAGATACACTACTGCGGAGTATTTCCATTTTTCATCATCATAATCATCATTGCCATTTACAAACCGAAATGAACCATCTCACTTTAAAAAGGGTTTTCGAAAAGTATTTTGGAGGTGATGGTTGTTAATTACTACCACGGCTCAGTAAGTGCCCTGATTAAAAATACTATTTAATTTAGAATATTTGAATTTTTGCCAGCCGTGGACAGAGCTGGAATGTCATTGCTACTATGGAATAGATGATTTAAATATATATTTATTAACAATATAATTGTTGTTGAAGTTCAGTACACAAGCTGCGTTTAATTTCTTATCATACTCATATTTTTTCGTAAAACAATGGTCTTCAATGATTTTTAATATCGAGGTGCACTAAAATGTGAAACGGATTCATTATCATAACGATTTTCTTTATTTTGCTACATTAAATGCGACAACATAACCTGTACTTCGTTGGAAGAGCAAGATAATCACAGGTATTCCAAGTCAAGAAATATAATTTATATTTTACCGTATTTCTCCTGAATGACGAATTAAATAATTCACTGCCACTACTTACATAAGAAAAATACATCATGTATATTGCACATCACACGTGACTAGGAGCAACATGAACTTTTCGCTAACAGGTGAAAAAAACAAAAACGTCGGTTGCCCTAACAAGACACTAGAATTACACAATTATCTAACTATTTCTTAATACAACATAATACGAACGATATGACTTAAGAATAATAAATAACGTGGCACTATAAATTGATAAATCTCTTAAAATAAGCATAGCTGTCACCTAAACGTAGAGCATTCAACATAATTTTAACGAATTGTTTTCATTTTACAGATAAGACATTTTTAATCACTTTGACATCACCCAAAAACTGCAAAACATGTTCGTGGATACGGTATAATAAGTAATCGACGCTATGAAACAGGACTCAAACCAAATTTACAAAACATCGCCAAACTGCTAGTTTCAATACTTTCTCGGCCATTTTTTCGATTAGATAGCGTGGCATACGGTATCGGAATACGATGGAAAAACATCAACCATTAAATTTTGGTGATAGTCCGATACTTACACGTTCAACATCCGTATCGTTACCGGTGCAAAGTCTTTTATTACTACTGCCATTATACGCCATTTTATTTAGAACACCGCACACACCACACACGACTGTATCTCAAAAATGACTAACAAAATAGCCGGCTACCGCAAATCCCGCGCTGTTCCACTTGGCCTATATTTTTTGTATTGCCATGAAAAAATAATACCAGCTGTGAAATACTTTTATCGTCGTCACTTTTCAAATAAAGATTGATATAATTTATACTAAAATAGTATTTCTTTGCAAACAAATATATTTATTTCTTTCGTTGATATTTTTACATTTTCCTTTATTGAAGGTTTTAAGATTAGATGTGATACATATTTTCAAAATGAATAAATTGAAGTTACGTTATTGTACTATTTTTATCGTTTTATAAAAATATTATTTAGCATACGATATAAATTGATAAAATATGTTTAATTATAAAGCATCATTTTATATATTCAATCATTTTTTTTAGTATTACAATAGATAATGTGAATATATTTTTTAGAAAGGTCATTTATATGTTTTTCATTTTTTGAAGAAGATGAAAAATGTTTAAAATTTATCAAGATTATTTTATATATTAAATAAAACGTTTTTAGGAAATTAGCATTATTTTGAAACTGCTCAATAAAATGGCGTTTAGGATTTATTTTAAATTTTGATTACCAAGAGATTAGTCATCTATAAGTATTTTTTTCATTTTTTTGTAAATTTTAGAACAATATATTATAAGTAATGTTTTAATTTTATTTGCCAATTTTAGAAACATTATATTATAAAATACTCTTTCTTAGACGATTGATTTAAATTCATAGATTTGAATCATATACGATACGTTGCCTTACAAATACTCAGACATAGTGGAATAATTAAATATGTAGTCATCTTTTGATTATGTATCGTTTTTCCGGTCGATATTCTTCATTCTTGGATTTTTTTTAAATTGTTTGTATTCGTATATGAAGTATCCCCTTAATATTTTACAATAATAAGCAGTAGCTTTAGTGCCGAGTACAGTTTTCAGCTGTCAATGAACCGTCAAAATAAGCTGCAGTAATAAATACGGGTATTTCACATGATAAAGACGTCCAGTACTTTCTTCTCGAATTGAAAGATTTACGAAATATGCCGTCATAATTTTATTATATGATATATCGTTATGAATAGTCCTGCGTCTTCGTCAGACAATACTATTAACATCAAAGCTGAATTTGAATCACCATTAATTAACGAGTGTCTTAGAAATCGTGTAGATATTAAAGTGGAAACTGATTCGGAATATGAGGAAGAATCTCTTGTTTATCAACCGCCACCGATTTCAGTATACATCCCTATGCAGATAGACCCTTTAAAAGATGAACCTTTAGGTTTTGATATAAAGTCTGAATCGGATGATCAAGATGATAATCATTTTTTGGGCTGTGAAGGAGAATTTAGTTATGACAAGGTATCTATCATATTTGTGAGAATTTAATGTTTTATTAAGATTTTTTTACTTTATACATAAACGTAGAACGTAAAGAAATGCAAAATCAGTGTTGGTGACATACATCACAAAAATAAAACAATGTGATCAACAGTACTGAATCCCAATAAAAAAAAATAGTTTTGTCTCTCATCATTTGAGTTTTATTAGTTCTATGGTCAAAATATAACTTGATTCATATCAATAACATTAGTAATGCTCTTAAATTGTCAAAGATAGTTGATGGAATAGTAAAAGTCTTCCTAAATGCACTCAAATAAATTATGAACATAAAAGTACGTAAAACTACATTTCTATTTATTTTGGCAGTTTGGGTAATTCATATTTTAAGTGATTTATTTGGCTACTACCTACTTGTATCGACAAATAAAAGCTAAAACTTATAAATATCAGTGACACTCACGCAATAAATACTTCTAAGCCCCAAGTAAAAAAATTCGATGTCACTGCTATGAAAAACATTATATTTGTGTCACATTTTGTCAAGAAAATTACATACTACCTGGAATAGTCGATTCCATATGTGTGCAAACCACCTTATTACCACAGTATCTATGAAAGTATTTTTCTTGATGATTTAATATTTTTGTGCAAATATTATTTTATCTGTATCGATTGTTTTTATTGGAAATGTACACAATGTTTATATTGATATATTTTTCAATTCTTTGTACCCAAATTTATAAAACATCATCGCAACAAACCAAGTTTCTGGATGATTTTTTTAACTTAGGAACCTGCAATCAACCATACTCATTCTTAAATTAGAAAATCTAACATTTACTTTCTCACTGATGTCAATTAAGTTTATAAAAAGGATTCAAAAATTCAATTTCAAAATAAAGCAACTTGGGTATAATTTGTAATCCTTGAAACTCATCTCATTTTTAATTTAGTTTCAAATTATGTATATAGTTGGAATATAAAGTTTATAGAAACTTTACAGATTATGCAGATGAATGTGACAGATGTACAAATTTGGATTAAACTCAATTTATGTACGTAGTGACAGGTATCAATTTAGTAGATACTCTGTTACGCGTAATTTTATTTTTGATGGGTTAACATTTCTTTGTTCATCATATTTTCCATTTACCTTTTCTAATCCAGTCTTAGAAACCAATAGCTTTTCATTGTTCGCCCTATGGTATACGCCAAGTTACAGAGTTCAACATCTAACCCAATTATTTTATCAAGTCACAACCCTTTAATGAATGGCAGTTAATCTTATAAACTTATCATAATTGATCGAGTTTTGCTAAATATGTATGTATACAAGTAAATCTTCCAACTAAAAGGCCACTTGAAATTAAGATATTATTTTTCACCATCTCTTTTAGATGTCACCAAAATCAAATGAAGAATCCAAGGATTTAGCAAAAAAAGTTGATTTGCAAGAGATTATTAACCAAAATCTTTCACCGGTATCTACTGTTTCCCATGATAATCTTAAATATGAAATCTTGAAGGGTGCAGAAATTTTGAGCACTGGTGCAATAAAATTAAGGAAAAAGAAGAGGTATAAAACTAATAAAAAGTATGTGTTTCTCAAATTTCATTGTTCAATATGCGATAAGGTTT
The DNA here is from genome assembly GCA_036584705.1 of Rhyacophila sp. 25_7. Taxonomy (NCBI): domain Eukaryota; kingdom Metazoa; phylum Arthropoda; class Insecta; order Trichoptera; family Rhyacophilidae; genus Rhyacophila; species Rhyacophila sp. 25_7. The sequence goes on from JAPMAE010006074.1 coordinate 5,808, forward strand.
TTGCTGATGGCAATGATCTTTCTAATCATTATGATTTTAGTCATCCAAGTAATATCTCATCTATAAAGAAAAATTCCTTAGAGAAAAATAGTCTCATAAAAAAGCGACAGAACGTGCAAAGATGTTTAAAATGTAAAGGAACATTTTTGAGCAAAAGCGATTTTGTCAATCATATAGATGACGTAGGCATGTGTAAGTTCCTTAATTGTAAAATATGTGGCATGATTTATGCAGATATCGACAGACTGCAAATACATCTGAAAAGAAAACATGATATTTTAGAAAAAGATTTTAAATATAAATGTAAACATTGTGATTTAGAATATGATAAACAAATTAGCTTATATAAACATGTGGCACGCAAACATTCCGAGGTATCTCCAAGTCTAGGCGACATAAACAAAAATAGGGCACAGGATGGCATCAAAAATATTGTTTGTTCCAAATGCAAGAGTCATTTCATTTCAGAATCCTTCTACAAAAGTCATCTGGATGACAATAATATGTGTAAACTTTTGAATTGTAGCATTTGCGGTATGATATATACGAACACTAGCAATTTGTATATTCATATGAAACGAAAACATAATATCGTGAAAGGAGATTTTAAATTTTGCTGTCAATATTGTGGCTTAGAATTTATGAAAAAAACTACCCTGCAATCTCATATAAATGTAATTCATATGAACCGTCCCAATAAGCCTACACTTTATAAATGTATTACTTGCAATGCTGAATTTAATTTAAGAAATAGTTTACAAAAACATATTAAAAGAAAGCATGATGCCAAGTCTACAACTGACTTAACAGATGTACATATTTGCCATTACTGTGGAGAAATGTGTGAAACACACCTTAAACTTTCCGACCATTTAGATATATTTCACAATAATATCCCAAAAAATGAACAGTTGAAGACAAGTGTAACTGTAATGGTTCCTGATGAATCCTCATGTCACGATGAAAATAAGCATACTGATATAACACAACTGAGTACTCCAAATGACTTCAACTTGAAATATAAATGTAGGGCTTGCAGTCAAAAATGTAAAGATTTAAAGGCACTTAGATCACACGTTACGAGATATCATTGTTCATTAAATATTCTCGGGAAGAAAAACCCATTAGAGAAATTCACCTGTGAATATTGTGGTGTCATTATGAGTCGACACAGTCTCAATAAACACATACAAAGAAAGCATGCACAAGAAAATGCCTCAGGACAATTTAAGAATCTCAATGATAAAAAACATAAATGCATTTACTGTGATTATCGATCTGATGCTAAAGGTAACATAAAAATTCATGAGAGAATACATACAAAGGAAAAACCATACATATGCGGTATTGATAATTGTCAACATAGAGCAGCGCACTCAACGTCAATTAAATTGCATAGACTCACCCATGACCCTACAAAAAATATGCTCTACTGTGACCGTTGCAACTTTAAGACAATCAATAAGTACTTTTTTAAAATGCACCAGAAAGACCATCAAACTGGTGAAAGAAGAACACATGCATGCGAATTGTGTTCATATAAGACACCGTTTCTTAGTAGCTATAACCATCACAAGTTGACACATACAAACGATAAAATCTTTCAATGTGGCTTATGCTTCTTTTCAACCAAGTATTTGGCTTCCCTAAGAAAACATGAAAAAAGTAAACATGGATTAAACTGCTCTGTTGACCCGGCTAATGAGTTAATACAACTCGATAATAATGTAACAAATTGGCAAGAATGGACAGGTAACCAAAGTACTCAACAGTTATGAGATTATAATCCTTTTGAATAGTTTCAGTGAATGTAAAATATTGTTTACAATCAACCATTAATAAATGTTTTCAACCAATGATCTGCAATATTTATTTTTTTGTTTATTCAAAGATTAATTCATATTTTTGATAAAAAAAAATCCCACTGATTTTAATAAACAAGGTCCTATGAAAATGAAACAACTGATACTTCATTTTCGATTGTGTGGATGTATAAGATATTAATAAACTTTATAGACATGTAAAGCTTAAGCATAATCCATCAACATTAATCACTGTATTGAAGTAGATATGTAGCAAAAACTCTCTAATTCAAACTACAAAAATTACATACAATATGCAGCATTTTTCTTCAGCTGAAAAAAAACTACAGAGATTCCATAATTTAAAAAAAGACTTGTGTGGTAATAAAAATTTATTGTGAAATGTATCTTTATCCAAAAATTAGTGACAGGTTAAATTCCAATGTAAATGATTTTTTTTTATTTTTCCACTGGAGGCAATTTTGTAGTATCTTGAAGGAAATCATCCTCAACCTAGAATAAAATATTAGATGGATTTAACCACATTGAACAGCCTGTAATTATCAGATAATAACAGATTGTTAATTGTTTAATTGTCAAATCAGATATATGGTTTTATTCTTTACACATATTTTTTGTAAATACTTAGCAATTTTAATAATCTTGAAATCATCCAATTCTCAATGAATCAACTGAATTTACCGTGTCACTCTGGAAGTCCAGGTACACGGCTGTCCCGACATATAACCAACTCAAATAATTGAAGGGAAGTAGGCTGAGGGTATTTTGAAGTATGGAAAAAGGGTTAACACATTTTCAAGGGGTTAATTTTTCATTCAACACCTAACATTACCACAATTTAATTTGATATATATTGCGATTGTTGAATCATACACTTTATGTGAATAATATGGCACTTTCATAAAATATATTGAGTCAATAACTAATATTAATCTTCATGGAAACGAATTTGTTGTAAGAAAATTTGTTTTTAAGTTTTAAAGAAATCATATTCAAGAAAAATTATTTTAAACATTGATTTAAAAAAACGTAATTTTTCCACATCTAAATGGAGCATATGGAACCTTCACAGTGAGATGATTTTCTTAGCAGATTTACGAACCATAGTTGTTAATTATTAGCTCCACCATTTTGTGGTGGCTATGGTTCATATGGCTAGTATTATTTACACCATGATAATTATTGCGGAATCCTTGTTTTTTATTATTAAACACATTGATCTATTACTTGAAAGAATGCGGGTGGTAACATTAATTATTTTGCTATCTGCATCAACCTAAATAAGTAATCCTCGACAAAAGAATCCAAAATGCGTTTATATTTTGGTCTACAATGTGCCTATAACTACAGTAGTTACCGACACACTTTTGAATATGTATAATTATAATAATAAGTGAGCGTATTCAAATATTGTCCATCTTCACTTCTAATAAAATATAAACAAACGTACATTTTTCAGAATAATGGTATGAAATATTACCATAAGTTGATTAATATAGTACTCATATGGAATAGTGTCAGTAACAGGATCAAACGCTATTTGCATCATTTCATCATACTCTTCCTGAAACGAAAATTCGAGTGAAAATAGAATTAGGTATTTCATAATTTTATGCACCAGATGGAGGTGTGAAAATCCATGTAAACCATCTTTAAAAAAACCTTTGAAGTGCTACTCCCATACATCTGTTACTCTTTCTGTTATTTTAAAAGTATAGCAAAATGAAATTCATTTCAATTGTCATGTATTTTTTTTACAAATGCAAATCATTCGTCAGACAATTATTTTTTGAATGTAGATTCTGTATATTCATGCTTCAAAATAATAAAATCACTATGTGTGATGTAATAAGGCATGTACACATCATAAATGGAAACCGAGAGGATCATATAATATAAATGACAAAAGTCTACCAAGCAAAATATATTGTTTGTTTAACCATTTGAGATTAAACAGATTTTTTTCATTATATTATTAACATTTCAATGAAAAATATCTGTATTTATAAAATAATTAAGCGGTTCTGTGCCATAAGCGTGTTTACGCGCTCTAAAATCCCGCGCACGACAGGCCGGCCATAGAAAATGAGCGCGTTTACGTGCTCTACTTTAATGTCTAGCCGAGTTTGGCTGTTTTAAATAATTTAATATTTTAAACGCACGATGCAATCTCTTGGAATCATAGTGAAATATTAAAACACGACATATCCGCAATATTTATCAACATTTTATCGATTTTAAAAAGAGCTTCGTTGGACCACCAAAACATGTCTCTATGCAAGGTTGGCACTGATTATTGACATACGCTCTATGATATTACGGGAATTATGGGAAACCCCGTTAATTGAAATTCGCATTCGTCTTTAGCGTATCCAATTTTATTTCATAGTTTTTGCGGCTGGAATATTGAGATTTTTATAGGTCACTTATAGAGTTTATTTTTTCTTTATTTTATAATTTAATTATTACTTGTGGAAAGAAAATAGTGCGTTCTGTATTTAAAAAAATTATTTCATTATTTATCGGTACGTTTATGACTATATTTTTATTTTTGTGCCTGTGTTGTGAGTCTGTTCAGTTATTTTTTAAGATTTTAGAATAGAGGGACCTAATCGCACTGTATTGACTTTTATGTATATTTATTATTATATCAACTCCAATAAAGTGATATTTTTTTTTAGTTTATAAACTTTACATCTTTTACCCGATGCACATCAAGAAAAAGGAAGTCGGAATTGCCATCGTGTCTTACAGAAAAGCATTTTATTGATAAATTACCTCCAACTGAGAAAACACCTATATCAATGGTGAGATGTGTAGTGTGTTTAGCCAAAAAAAATAAGAAAGGATTTATTAGGTTTTGATTTATCAAAGAAATCGCCGCCCTCCAGGTCCCGCCATATGAATTTCTCCCGGCACATAAAAGGTTAAAACAACAAATAGCACCCTTTTTTCAACTCCATGTGAAATATAAATTTCACATCAATTAATCTATTTGAATAACTTGATTTTCATAAAAAAATATAATGGAAAACATGGGCTGTTCTTATGGCTGAAAATCTATTTGAAGTATAGCTTCAGGGGTTAACATAGTTTATTTACATTATATGTTATGATTCCCAGTTATATATATAGCAAAAGCTTAATATAACGGACTAATGCGGGTGGGCGAGTATCCATTAAAGTCGAAAGTCCATTATATAAAAGTAAGTTTTCCAAATACATTTTTTTTATTATGAAACTAAACAGCATAGAATTTTTTTTTCCATTTGTCCATATTTTAAGGATACAATTACCACAATGTTTTTTTGATTGTAAATAACAACTAAAATTTGTTTAATGCGTCCGAATACTTTGAGTAAACTAATTAGTGCAGCTGTGCGAATCAGCAATCAGTGTTGCAAACGTCAGTGCTACGTTCAGTCTACGAGCAAAATAACATTATGACTTGAATTTTAAATGCGAGAGGTATGACGTGATTATTATGCACAGAACATTGTTTACAAGCAGTGACACTTGGAGCTAAACATGTATAACTTAACTGGATATTATTGATAATTTTCACATTTGACCTGATATTTTGTTCGTTCTATGAAGGTTTTTTGTAGTTACATAAATGTCAACTTGACAAAAAATGAACTGTTTTTATTATTGAAAAAAAATTGAACATTGCAAATGTTTGTAGATAAAATCATAAATAACAAAAAAATACATTTTTTTTAAATGTAATTAAGAAGTATAAAATAAAAATAAAAAATGCAAATAGCGGTACAAATTTACAGATACAAGCCCAAACAAGTTGAGCTAGATAACTAACTATACTTGAAAAAAAATTAACAATATTTCAAGGAATATGAAGCATGCGGATTTCTAGTATCTCTATATATAAATTACAATAATTAATTTTCTCCATTGTCAATCATTGGTAAAAAGGCATTATATTGAAATAATAACAGTTTATAAAATTATTTCCATAAACTAAATGTTCAAAAAAAATCCAAGACCGGCTTTGTCTGTTTTAATACTTTCAACTGATATATTACCAAAATTTTCATAAAGATTTACTGTCTTAAATAACATTTCTATATAGAGCAATAGAATTAGAATCCATGGAAAAAGAGTACTATGAAAACCTCTAAATTATGTTTTTTAAATCTATGTTTTTAAATGATTGTTCGAATACTTAATTATGAAATTTCATACACAGATATGAGTTTCTATAACACATTAGTAGAAAACTTATTCGTGAATACTGTAAGGTAGCTAAATATGAGCAACTTCCGAATTATTTCCAATGATGTATTTCTGTCATAATTATAGAAATAATCAGGAATGATTGTGAGAAACTAACTTGGGTAAACTGTTCGCCTTCTTCAAGTATGAGTTTTGTGATTTTTTCTTTACTAAGGAAGCCTTTGTTTTCTTCATCCAACAACTTGAAAGCAGCCAATAATGTTTCAGCATCAGCGGGATAAAATCTTCACAAAAAAAATACAATTTGCAATCGTTCTATAATAATTCATTGATCTTCAAAAGGTATATACTAACCCAAATTAAACATCTCGCTTACTTTTACTCGTTATTTAAAATAGAAGCAATTATTTTTCTAATAAGTAGATATTGCAAAATAAATCCCAATTTTATAATCAATCCTCAAGATTCATATGAAATATAAACTTCATAAATAATTAATATACAGTTTTAAACAATCACACCACCTGTGTTCAGAAAGTTTTTGGCACAAGTATGGTAAAAAATTCGATAAGTGGACACTGCCAGAAGCCTCTTTATCTTCTGTTGCCAATAGCACTTCTTGTATTTCTGCTTCTGATGGACAACAACCTAAAAAGTAATTTATAAAACGGTTCTAAGTAATCATAGTCATCATTACATGGATATAAACATAAGCTTCCACTTAATTAACCTGTCCAGGAGTGAGTTTTTCAAATTACGGTTGCACAAATGGGTGAAGGTATTATATATTCATTAATCTAATTTTGAATTTTATTAAAAGTATGCAATACTATTGTTGTATAATGTTTATTTGA
>JAPMAE010006077.1:0-12676 GCA_036584705.1 Rhyacophila sp. 25_7
TTTGACAGTTATTTTTTACGAGTAATAATCGTCAATTATTAGCTCAACTATTTCGAGTTCGTGTCCTCGTTACAATGCAAATGAATAAAAGTTTGTAATATATGCAACTGGCACGGATATCCGACCCGTGACCCTTGGCTCGTGAGTCTGATGCCTCTATCCAATACGAAATTTCAAAAAAAAAATATTTTTACACGAATTCCCGATTTTTCCGTGTATTTTTCCTTTAATCGTAAAATGTCCAAAACAGTTGTCTAATAATAATTAAAAGAATCGGAACAATCATTTCTTTTTACCAAGAAGCCGGTGAAATAAACAGTTTGTACTATTCTTATGGTTGTTTAGCCAGGACCTATAACAACAAACGTGAGAATAATATATCGCTCTACAGACAATTGCAGAAGCTCTATTGAAATTTTCTTTGCCTCGGTATTCATTATAATGGATTTTTTTTTGTACACCATCGTTCGCTTTATACTTATTAATATTTGAATATCAACTCACTGAACATTGAAAAAGTATGACATGGGCAGTGATATCTTCATTGCAGAATCAATAGTTTGACCTCATATTTAAAATGATTGTATATTCCAGTATGGAAGATTTTAATTAAATTTATTCAGCACATGTCCATCATTATAATGAATCATTATGATATTTTCAGGATGCCGTTAAAGAGGCCCAGATAGAAGCTCTAGCCTCCAGTGTAAAATGGCTGGTATCGACCGACAGCAAAGCGCAGCATTTCAAGCAATTATCTGGGCTGATATGGGAGAGTGGATATCAGGCCGGTGAATTAAAGGGACAGTAAGTTATATACTGCATTCTTCAACCTTTTTTCATTGCTTATAATTATACTTCAAATTCACCTCTGGTATATTTCTTTGTATGCTCACGGGTTAAAAATAAAAATCATACGGAATTATATGTAAAATGAGTTGAACAAATTTACTATTAGTATTAATATCATGCCTATGTTTCTATGGTAAATTTCAACCTCCTATTTGAAACAAGGCATCTTGTTTCAAACACTTTATGTCTTATGTGAATATCTAAACTGGTATGCATCATTGACGGATCATATTTTGTCTTTGAATGCAAGTTTTTCTTATGTATGTTTGTTTTTTATTATGCATGCTTGCAATTTGGCAGTGTAAAAATTCAACAAATTTGTGTTGTTTGACTTCATATCTTCGTAGGTGAGTGGATAGTGGTATCCAACTCACAAGGCGAGGGTCAAAGGTTTTTGCAAATGGTTATTCATTTCTATTGTAGCCAGACACAAACCCAAAACGGTTGAGTTAATAATCGATGATTATTACTTGTAAAAAAAAACTGTCAAAACAATCTTCACATTGTAAAGATCCATATGCTTCGTTTCGGAGCGGACATGGTTAAAAAGACTTAATATTGGTTGAGACTCATAATTATAATATTTTCTTGCTATTTTTACAGAAAAGTTAATTTGTAAACATGTTTATTAAATAACAAAATATTTAAACAAATATATTGTTGTTTTTTCCTAGCTTGTACAAAGATGTCCAACCGGCTTTGGAATCATGGCGTGCAGCTGGTCGGCGTATCTACGTGTACTCCTCAGGGTCTGTGCAGGCACAACAGCTGCTGATGAAGCACTCGGAGCATGGAGACCTCCTTTCTTTGTTTGACGGCAACTTCGACACCGCCGTCGGTCACAAACAAGAGAAACAAAGTTACTTAAACATCATTGAAAAGATCGATTGCAAAGTCGAAGACGCTCTCTTTCTGACTGATGTTGTAAAAGGTAGAGTTTATTACATAATTTAGGAAACATGTCCTGAATAACAACAATTGTCAAATTAATTCAAGAGCACAGAGTGCTTGCTTTTCTACCATATCTGGTCTAGAACGGAACGTTGGCAATTTTAATGATACCTTTCCAGGTAAATTCCTTTGGTTTGTCAGTTACGTCAATTTCACCAGAGTCGATTACCATTTTATCAATTCTTTTTCTAATTTCCTGGTCAAGAAATAATTCATCAGTTTTGCTGAATCTATAATTTTTAAACTCTAGTCCAGGTGCGTTTGTTAAATTGAAAATCCTATTAAAGTCTTTATTCCTTATTGTAATCATGTGATCACAATCAATCACTTTTGACTCCGAAAGATATTGATTTAATTCATGAACGTTTAATTACGAGTTGATTTATTTCATGAACTGCTGATCCAATATAAAACAGTCAACTATTGCTACTGTCAAAGCATACTCTGGTGACATACATGGACTTAAGCAACTTAATATGAGGAGTCCAGATGTTAGTTAAGTGCGAAAAGTGGACATGTGTATTTGCACATTTTCACGCTATATATATGTGTGTAACCAAATGTTTAATTTTTATTATGTTACGTGAAAAAAAAATTCTTTCCTGACCGCACTTAAGTGAAGCTGCGCAAAACGAGTACCACGTTTATGGAATGTTGAGTATCTCAATCGATAGGGTTGATTGGGACAAATACATATTTATTTTTTTATTAGTAGATGCGATTGAGCCTACTGCTTGAACGGACAAATATTAGTACTCAAAATAACCTTATTCTAACAAATCATCGACCACTTCCGTTTTTATAATGTTGTCTATGGTGGGATTTCTTTTTACAAATTTATATGTGTCAAATGAAAAAACGTGATGTGTATGGAAAAAAATGATTCACTCAACAAGTGTTCAAACCCTCTCGATTGTGACTTGACAGGTGGGAGCGTTTACAGCATTAGCCTGCGCGAAGGTCTTGTGATATATTTGAAAAATATGCAGCAATGTAAATTTTACATTTAAATAATTATTTACAATTTACTTCCGAGTCTTGATGGTTATTGGTTACTCATTAAAAACTCGAAATACTGCAGATTCTTGTGTTTTTTGGAACCAGTATGATGAATAATGTATCAGTCTTATTTTTACAGTTATGTTTCAATTTTCGACCTAATATTGAAGTCTTTATAATATTATTCATTTATCTGTTTGCGTTAAGTTTATACAGACACAGTATGTATGTGTGCCTGTTGAGAAGTACAGGCAAATAACTAATCTTTATGGATTATTTTATTGAAATAAAAAATAAAATAATTCATGTTTGTTATTGCTGAACTAACTGTTGATTAGGAGATGGCTCACCCACTACCGTCAAACAAATTAAAACTGCATCTGTACAATCTCAAGTATACGTAGCTCCGCGCGCACATATAAATGAATAATACTATAGCATAATATTGTTTAGTAACCTATTTTAATAATTCCAGAGGGTCTGGCTGCTCGGGAAGCCGGTCTCAACGTGGCCTTGCTGGTGAGAGAGGGCAACGCCCCGCTCACCGACGAAGACAAAACCAATTTCACCTTTGTGGAGTCGTTTGCAGACATTCCATTGGCTGTGGCTGCCACTAAGCGAAAACCAGAAACAGCTGAAGATGAGGTTGCCTAAACATTTCGTTACTTCTTCACTTTGCTTTTTGGTGAATGGAATTTGTAGATATTTAGTTATTGGCAGCTTATTTTCACTAGATATATTATAAATTGTAGAAAGAAAAATCATTTCCGGACAACTCTCAGATTGAACATTCTACTTCAAAGTTATCTGTAAATAATCTGAAAAATAGACCTTAGAACCTGTTTTTATGTAGCCAATTAGTTGGTTACTAAACAATCCACGTAGCGATGTATACAGTACAAATGAAAAGTTTGGAGAACAGTTGTTTTCAGGGCCATGGCAGCAATCCAGGTTAAAACTTTGCATCTTTTCAATCAAGGTAATTGTAAGAAAGTTATTTTCCTATCCAATATCCAATTGAAGTACTCTTTGGCAATTTCCTAAGGGGTCGTCCATAAACCACGTAACATTTTTCCCAACGTTTTGTTTTACCCACCCTCCCTCAATGTAACACCATGTAGACCTTCGGGTAGACTTCCCCCTCCCTCCTCTTAAAGATTATATAACTTTCCACATTAAATAAGAATGCAATTTACAATCAACTCCAATCCACTTTTTGTGAGGGAAAGTGTTACATAGCAATACAAATTAACCCTCCCTCAAGAGCGTTACGTGGTTTATGGACGACCCCTGGGCTGTATTATTTCCAAATCATGGAACAAATTTATTTCAAATCACATTTTGAATCATTCTTAATTTTGTTAACGTTGAAGGCATAAAGAAAAGAACTTATCTAAATTGTTATGCTTACTCACTTGTTTTATTTCCTTTAGAATGACTGTGTGGTATACTATTATTCATTTGTCTGTGCGCATGGTCCTATGTGTATGTTAAGTTTGCACAGACGCGGTATGTGCGTGTTGAGAAGTACAGGCAAGCACAAAACTAATTATAACTAATCTTTATGGATTTTTTTTTTATTGAAATAAGAAATAAAATAATTCATGTGTTTTTATTCTAAATCATAACTAAATAAAATGTATAGATGAATATTCTGATTTGCTGCTCTCACCTAAATCAGTTGTGAATTATGTTTCCATATCAGTGTCAGTAATATTTTTCTTCAATTTCTTTGACATGTCAACAAGTATTAGACGATATTTTTGCATCAATTTGATTTAATTGTTCGTTTATCACCTTCATTATTCCTGTCGCAGTCTGTCCTACATTATGTGAAGCAATATATTTTTTTAATTTCCCAGATATTTTCAATCTGGTTTAGTTCAAGGCGGTGAGGTGGCATATGAAGCGCATGTGTATTATATTGCCGAAATATTTAATCGATCTTATAAGAACTGAGATTTTCTTTTTAAAAAAAACATGTACCATTTGCAATAGCTTCACGAGGCTAGAATAGTTGTAAAATGCAGTTTTGTAAAAATATATCATTGAATGCAATAATACTAATTAAAACCAAGTTTCACGTGGCTCCTTAAATATTTTCTCTTTGACGAAGTATTAAACGTATTGTTTTTGTTATTACTGTACTAACCACGACAGAGAGTTAAAAACACATCCCAATAAGGAGGTGGCTGAACCACCGCTGTGAAACAAATTAAAACTGCGTCTGTATACGCTTCCGCATACATAGCGCAGTGCGCACGGATAAATGAATAATAGTAGACCACGCAGTTTGATCTGAGGTCCATTATACACGCGCACGGCAATATATGGCGTTTGGTAGATTTGTAAAAAAATCAAACATTTTACATTGCTTAAATTGAGAGATCCGTATTGTAGTACACAAATCTCTCGCATTGCGGCTTTAGAAACACTTCCTACTTCAATACAATTTTCCGATACCGATGTAAGTTTCCTGCAAGTTTGTTACGTGTTACTTAAACATAATATATATACCTAAGGTTATTTTAATGTATAATTTCCGCATGTTTGTATTTTATTGTATATTGTCATACATTTAAATTAGATTTTATTACCAGTAAAGGTCCAACATCAGTAAATATTTACCCACATATCTGACACAACGTTCAACCATATAATACTTAGGAGACCTGAATAATTTTATTCCATTATTTGTGTGATGTCTATTTACAATCTTGTCTGGTGACTTTTAATAGTTAAAAATATTAAACAGCTGTATTCGATTTACTTTTATACAATAAACATGTTTTCTTTCCTATGAAATTGACTTTTATTTAATGTCACGTGTTGACTCAATTGTTTTGTTTTGTATTCTCTATAAAATATGTTATATCTGTAGTCAAGTCTGGTAGATTGTAGGTGGGTTTTTTTTAATTTATCGTATAATTTAGCCCAAGAAACGGCTCTTAATCTGAAATTGTAAATAAGCACTTACTTAATTAAGTTGATATATAAAGAAAAATATGCGAGACGTGGCTTCACTAATGTTATTTTAGTGTACGTTAAAATCATACAAACTTGGAATATAATATACGCAACAATAAATCCGAAAGAATAACACATGCATCATTATGATTTTTGTTACAAATCTATCGAGGAATTGTAGAATCCGAGCTGCGTAAATTCGCTAACTGATTTTTATTTTTTTTTCAGCAGGAACTACCACCGGCAAAATTAGCTAAAACTGCTCCAGAAAAGGAGGTTATCGAAACGGAAGTCGAAGCCGTCAAACCGGAGGAAAACAATGTAACCGAAGCAGTAGAAGTAGCGATGGAAACAGATGAGACTGAAGCGGAACGCGTCGATGAGGAATGCCATAAGACTATTATAGATAAGGACCGAGTGCCACAAGCCATGGAGACTGATTGTGCACCGGCGCAAGAGGAAACTCTTTCTGTTGAAGTTGCAGCTGAAAAAATGGACGTGGTATCAGATAAGGTGCTCGATGATATCGGAGAAAAGACTGAAATTGTGGCCGACGCGGTCAGCGAGACTGATAAACCGAACAACGAAGCGGCCGATGAAAAGTCGGATGCCAAAATTGAGCCTGAAACGACTGTCGCAGTCGATAATGTCGATAGTGAAGTTGTCAAGCCTGAAGAGAAACCGGTCAAGGAAGAAGTGAAGATAGTTGTCCCGGTAGAAGAAAAGACTGAATCGAAAAATTGTCCTAAACCAAATGAAGCCTCGAACGAAAAAGAAGAAGAGGTATTAAAAGTTGCTGAAAATAATGTCGATACCGTCGCCGAAGCTAGCAATGTTTTGCCGGTTGCCGCTGAGGAAGAAGCGAAATTGCCAGATTTGGAATTAACTGAGAACGGTGTCGCAGACGCATCGTAAGGTGGACCGATCGTCGCAGATGCTGACGATAAACTCGACGACCTCTTGGGCGAAGAGGGTGCCGCTCTGGAAAAGGAATGTGCGGAGATATTATTTAAGGTGGATAAAGAAATTTCATCGACGGAAACCTTGATTCAAAAATGCATCACTCAACCGGACCGAGTAGAAATCGAATCGGAGGAACCCGCCGTCGAAGAAGTCTCAAACGTAGCCCCCTTAGATAAAAGTGAACCTGCTGAATCGATATCGGACACGGCGAGTACGGATAAAAAAGAAGTATCCGAAAGCATTCCCGACGTCGTATTACCTGAACCTGACACACCGAAAGATGAAAATCTATCGACTGAAATCGAAGAAAAACCTTTAGCTCCCGCACCGGTAGAAACGGAACCGGAGATTGCTAAAACTGAAACCGAAACGGCTAACGATAAAGATGTGGCAGTTCCAATAGTGGAAGAATCCAATAGCAAAGTCGACACCGACGTAAATGAAATTGAAGACACCACTAGCATTAAAACTAACGGAGCTTCCTCCAAAGAGTCGACTAACGGCGACACTCCCGAGGTCGAGGAGCGTGTCAACGGTAAAAGCTGTACGGAAACGAACGACAACCGAAAGAATTCGACCAATACGAGTGACCAGAACGGAGATACTAAAGAAGAAGATAAAGAGTCAGACGAGAAGACCAACGGAGCGACGTTGGAGAAGAAACCCCACGGGTGGACCGCCGATACCGGAATACCTTGCGAACAGGAATAAATTAATCTATGTTTAAAGTGCGCATTTCAATTTTATTGTGAAACAATATGTCAGTGGATTATTCTTGCCGTGCGACAAGTGAAGGCCGCTGCTGTGTCGACTGGCGAGCGAGACACAATTGTGACATTAGCTCTTTCGCAAACGAAACATTCAAAGTTGGGCTGAGAAACTTTTTATTTTCATTTTAAGTAAATAAGATATCGGCCGTGAATAAGGTTACATGTGATTAGTTATTCCTAGCTGTGTGCGGGTTTCTACTGTGCGCATTCATTTAATTTTTACACTCTCCAGTCTAATTTTAGGTTTTTTCTTATTTCATATGAATTTATAAGTATTATGCATGTATCTTTATTTCCACTATTGTTTCTTTATTATATGTTCATCGATATTGAATGGTAACAAAACAAATTATAGGTAACCCTCGTATCGTGCGATTTTAGATCGTAGATTTCAAAAAAATGTTTCATTTTCTTAAGTATTGATCTGTTCAATTGTCGTAGAATATATCTGTACCCTGGAACTGGACAGATGCGATGCCAAAATTTAAAGTAATACGTTGACTGTGAAAACAACTTTCTACCAATATATTTTCCTCGCTTTTTGCTTCAATTCAAATCACAATATGTATTCAGTCCAGTGTTGAAACTAATCTTAAAATTCTGAATGGACGAATCATAGTCAAAGAGGTTTCTAATTTTTTTGCTTTGTCGCATTCGTCTGTTTATTTTTTATGGAAAAGGTTATACGAAAATTGTTCCTCGCTGTAAAAGTACTGCATTTTAAGAGGGTTACCTGCATATTTCAATATTACCTATTATCTTATTTTCATCCGATTGAAATATTAAAAACAGTAATGTTCTCAAATCTCCTTGTCTTTCTGTTATATAATAATTGTTCATTTATAATAATTGTCTTATTATTTACATAGTCATAAACTCATGAATAACCTAAAGTTGGATGACATAAGTCAAATAGCTAGTTCCTAGAACATAACACGTTTATAAGTCCCCATAAGTAAAATGATATTCGTAAGTCAGTTAAATTTTTTTATACGGAAACTATTCGGTGCCAAAATTTGCCTAGTTAATATTTGGATTGAAAATTTTACATTATCGATTGGCAGTTCTCGTTTTAAGTTCCGTAAGCACAAAATCTTTAATCTTTACGAATAATTTGTTTCACTGTAACGTCTCTATAGGAACTATTTTGTATGGAATTTGATACTGTTTTAATTGATAAGTTATAGGTTTTAGCGTTTCTTCGGTGATTTTTTCATCGTCACTTCATTGATGCTTGTAATATTGTATTGTAAAATAATCAAAGTTCACACTCTTCCTTGTGAAATACGACTGTTTCCTATCGATGTTGATTTGAGATACTTCCGATGAACGCCGCCGGTTCTTCCATTTTCAATTATTATGATAATTCTTATCTTTACACTGTTGGCAAATCTAATACATAATATATTACGAAATTTGTATTTGTAATTTGAAATGTCTAATATGTATTAGAAAGCTTCATTACGGTAAAACCTCTATATAACAAACTAACGCTGATGAAAGAGTGTCATTTAAACATTTAACTTTTTCTAATATCTTTTATTCAAATTATGTTATTTCAAGAAAATAGTGAAGAATTTATAAAAAAGTTTAATTTCTCTGAATAATATTCGTCTTCATATCATATTTCTAGACGCACCCGTTACAACTTGATGTTAGAGTTTGATATTAAACCGTTTTGCTTAGAGGAAAGTATTGTTTTTTTTTTTTTTAAACAACTAAAATGACTAGTATAAAAGATATGACTCATGCAAAACGTCATTTAAAAGAGAGGTCTTTTGAATTTATTCCAATGAAACCAATATTAACAGGTATTTTCAACATTTTTTCAGATTTCATTGGAAATTTCGTCCGTTATATTGTGGTTTTACTGTAGCAGCGTTTGTCTATGCATAGTTCTTTTTATAATTTGTGATTTGCGACTCGCTTTAGTGCCGTTCTGTATACGATAAAAAAAATGTGTAGGCTAATGAATACTCTTCCTTAATTATTTCTGTGACTTTCACCATGTGTCGATTGACGAATTCACTTCTGATAATTGTTCACTGTCTTGTCCCGCTCGGCCGCGCTCCGGTATTTTAATTTTTTCTTACTTAATTGATAGTGTTTTGTGATGAACGATTCGACTGAATATCGGTGTCAAATATTGGCAATTGGTTTTCCACGAGCGATGAGACTGCATTTTTTAAATAGAGGGTTTGCGAGAGGTTTGAATTACTATTAAACGAAATTGCATTTATTAAGCGACCATTGATTAATTCTTGTCATTTTTTTTTTTTTGTTTTGTATTACCAAATAAGGTTACAGTATTATTTTTATAAGGTTATTGACTCATTTCAAGTAAGAATTATATAATATTTGTGTCGTCTTTGAAATCTAAAATGTTTTCACGTCATATTCATTTCATAAATAATACATTCCTTATGGTGTTTTCGATAATTTCCCTTCTCATTATTACATTATTTCTGTGATTTCATTTGAATAAAACAAGTCTTTACCCCTGACTGATGGTGGATTTGTTTTTTTTTTAATGCTCATTTTCAGTTAACTGGAATTATTTTATTTTGATGTTTCGAATACTGCATTTATTATGTGCTAGTGTCTTTTTGTTCATCCAAACGTGTCCAAAAGACTGGATATTACTTTCTTAATTCTTATTTTATATTTTTATTAATTAGTCTCAAATATGTCGAATTTGTGAAGAAAGAAATATTAATCCTCGACTAAAATAAACCTATCCAACGTAGCAAGCTAAGGTGTTGGAATCTCATTTTTAAAATTTTTGTTTTGTGATAATTTAAAAGTCCGATATTCTTCCTTCTACGCAATGTTTATAAATTGAAATTCACTCCTCCGGGTGTTTCTAATGACTAAGATATTAAACTTATACATGGTGTGTGATAAATATATCTCCTATTGCAAATTCCTGGTGAATGATGTCAGGCCTTGAAAGATTTCGCCTTAAAGGCATTTGTATTTGTAATAAATAATATTTAATTGATTTAAATGTCTCATCAGAAAAATATGTTGATCGTGCATTTCATACAGATCCTCTAAATGATAATTGTTCTGCAGTTCTTTTTTTATAACAATTTTAAAAGTGAAAATATCTCTCGAGGATCGTGATGTCATTGTTTCAGTGAAGTCTTATTAAAATGTCTCTTTCAGCCAAATACACTGGAAATAGTATTTTTCTTCATCTCTTTGCTTTACCATTTTGTTCATTCTCATTTCCTGTATGGTTTTTTTTTTACAGAATGTCATTTACGAACATTGACGCTGAATAGATTTTTCACGTTTTTATATTGTTCTGTTCCATATGAAAATGTCAAATTCTATGTATGTACTTAAAATCGTAAAGCATTGTCTTGTTACATCAATGAAGGAAGGAAGAATTATTGTAATATTATAATTGAGCGATTATCAATAATAAATATACCTTTTAAATACTGGATTATATATTTTTATTATTACCACCCTCTCAACCGTAGTCCGCCTAAACCTTGTTTTACAGGACAGACAGATACGTTTATAAAAATTATTCATAAAAAGAACTACCGACTTCATAGAAAAGTTAAAGATTGGTTCTAAATTTGAAATTTAATATAAACAAAATAGTGAAAGAGAAAAAATTATAAAATTTCTTAACATCCTACAATTTAGTTAACAAAAAAATATTCATCTCAAGATTCTATAAAAAAAAATGTTATTTGCTACCAGTATATGGCAACAAACGCGAAAGCTTTGAATCTTGTGAAATCTCTAGATCAACTAGATAGCAATAGATTACAATTTGAATTGTTTCAAATGTCTCATTTTGTCTTGTCCCGATTGATAGTAAAAATGGTATAATTAATTGTCTTAAGTTGTTTCATGAATTAAAATTGGTATAAAATAATGAAAAAAATATATTGTTTTATATAATTTTAAGTCTATACAAGCTATAATGAAATATAGTCAATCTCACAATAATGGTAAAATAAATGTTAATTAATAAAACACAGTTAATTTAGAGAATAGAAACCTTTAATTAAAAATAAACAATATTTTTTATCAATTATCTTCATCAGAGCTGAAAATATCAGCATGTATATTTTTAAGACGAGAGCTATATGATAGTTGAATTGCATTCTCAATCCAATTACCTTAAAGAAAAGGTTTAACCTCTCCGGGGTGAGTTTTTAAAATTACGGTTGCATAATTGAGTGGAATTTTTTCATTAATCTAGCTTGAAATTTTGAATTTTATTAAATGTATACAATATTATTATTGTATGTTCATTTGATGCATAAATAATATACACGAGTATTTTATTGCTTGGTGCTTAACGTACGTATATGTATATACTTCTTCAAAGTGAATTTTGAGCGGACGCATATACGCGTCTATACTCTGGACAGGTAAATAATTTCCTCCCGATAGATGAGAAGGCATTTTAAGATTTGCAATTATTATTACAATTTATTCCATCCAAATTTCATCATTACTATAAACAACTATCATATATATTTTCAGAAGTTTAGATTTTAGATTGGTCGAATAAAAGTGTACGTCGATTTTATTATGTAAGCTGTTTATTATTAATTAATAATAAAATGCAGCACTACAAACAATTCTGTTCCATGGCTGACTGCACATCGCTGCAGCTCTCTTCAATTGTTCATACTCGACATTTTTGCATCTATAGTGATGCTATCCGCCCATCTCACTCTGGGGCTGCCGACAAGCTGAGTGCCTACTAGAGTTCTTTCAAATACATTCTTGAAAGTTCTAGATTCATTGTATCTTATAGCTTACATCTGAGTCTCCTTGCCCTTTTCACATTCACTACATTGGGGTTAAATTCCTCGTGGAACCCAGCATCAGTTAAAAAATCCTTCGTTTTCTTGGTTGCTTAGCATGACTGCTTTAATGTAGTTACTCCACTGTTTGAATTAGTTACTTACTCTCGAAGCATCTCATCACATCCATTGCTATACATGTATTTCCCCAATTCTAAAGACTTTTTGTATGAATGTTCTGATGGATGAGCAACACTTTTTCAGCCATCCAAAATTGAATATTCAATTATCCATATTCAGCTGCAACACCCATCTAAGAAAAAGAATTGTATGGTACATTAACACATTGTTGTCGGGTGATTTCGCGCATTGTTTTAAGCCTGGCGCGGGCCA
>JAPMAE010006086.1:0-11120 GCA_036584705.1 Rhyacophila sp. 25_7
GATCTATATACTTTAGAGTGGGAAAATGTGATTATTTTTAAAATGAGTGTGATGAACATGCATCATGTACTAACTATACCAGTTGGCGGAAAACTGTGGCTCTTCCACGAATGCTGTGTTTAGAATATTTGTTTTAATTTTAATACAATCTTCAATCAGTTAGGTGTCATCTAAATTCAAATAAAGCCCTATTTCTACTTCCTCGAATAAACGATTTCAGCTTGCTAGATTATTATAAAGTGTGATTTCTAATTTTATTCAGTGTACCTAGTTTTAAGTGACTTCTAAAAACAGGGTTCTAGTAAATAAATCTAAATCGTTGGGATGGTGATATTTGGCTCATCTGACTAATGAGTTTACCATCTACATGAGGCTATTTTAAATACAAAATAACTTAATTTAAAAAGAAAACAATACCAGAATGCTCGACACAGATGCAACATTGGCAATGTCTGCAATTGTTAAATTGTCCCCTGCCAACCATTTATTTCCGTCTAGGAAGGTTTCTAAAAACCTCAAAGCTTCATTTAATGAATTTCTTTTATCTGGAGATATGGTTTTCTCACCCAGGAACAACACAGGAAACTGGAAAAAAAATAGTTCGGTATATAAGTAAATAATTTTATTAAAAAAAAAAACTATATCAGTTAGATATTTTTAGCAAAATAAAATGCATACACAAAAAGATTCTGATTTTTCGGGGCACTTACAGTGGTACAGGATCGATATACTACGCGGCGAAGGCTTACTGCATTATTACCTCGTTAAATTTTGTAGAAAGTACAAAAAAATAATAGTTGGGACATTAACATTGTACTCACACATATTGCTCGTATTCTTGGGTACATTGTGCCGGCATCAAAATATAACAACCGATCAACAGTGGCTCGTTTCTGGGCATCATTGGATGGATAAAGACTATCATCTTTGCCATACTTGGTCACCAAATATGCAGCAATCGCCCGACTCTCCCATAATACAAATCCGTTGTCATCTAGAGTCGGAACACAATGCTGTGGATTGATATTCGTAAAATCATCTTTCAACTGTTCCTTTGCAAATAGATCAACTATTTTCACGTCGACGTCTAAGCCTATTGCCCTGGCAGTTAACAATGCACTGCGTGATGGCGCACTAGGAGCAAAGTGATATAATACGGGTGACATTTTGGAAACACAGCTATATTTCTCTTTGACAATATTTATAAAAAAAATTAGCCTCACCCACGAGTAATAACAAGTGCACAATTAAAAATAAATACCGTAAATTCATAGACTAACACAGCTTTCGGTCTTGCCTCACTATGATTGCGAGATCGGTATATACACCATTGCAAATTAGATAACTGCTAGCAAAAAGTTAAAATAAATATGTTGTTTACTATTTCCTAATAAACAATCATTTTATGATGTTAATTAATTAAAGAGAATGTGAAAAAAAAATATCGACCCATCTATTTTTCATGTAATCACTAGTTACTTATTATTCCAATAACGAGTATTGAAAAAACTTGTCGTTGGTCTTTATACGCTTCTCTATTAATCGCCATCACTTTAGTTTAAGATGGCTGACGATAAACTGTATGACTTGCTCGGAGTTTCTAGAAATGCCAGCGATGGAGAAATTAAAAAGGTAAATTGGCATTAATAATAAATATAATTATGATATTGTTTTATAGAAACCTCCACATCCAGATAATGCCGTTGTGTATGTAATTCTTCTGTTTAAGTCAAGGTTGGATCTAGTCAACTTAAGTGCTAGTAATGACGATTCATGCGGTTGCCTTGAGGATTTTAGTTAATTGTCAGGTTTCGTTAATTGTCCGTTTGTTAAAATTTCAGAATTACAGGAAGCTTGCCAAGGAATTCCACCCTGATAAAAATCCCCAAGCTGGGGATAAATTTAAAGAAATTTCCTATGCATACGAGATATTATCCGATCCGAAGAAGAGGCAATTTTATGACCGTCACGGGTTGAAAGGAATGCAGGAAGGCGGCCACATGGGCGGCATGAATCAAAATGATTTATTCTCCATGTTCTTCAGTGACGGGTGGCTGGGAGGGATGGGCGGAATGGGCGGACCTCGGCGAAGGCACCGCGGAGAAGATACTTTGCATCCGTTGAAAGTTTCCTTAGAGGATATGTACAACGGTAAAACTGCCAAGCTGGAGCTCAGCAAGAACGTTATATGCGCCCCGTGCGAAGGTAGAGGGGGAAAGCCCGGTTCATTAAAACAGTGTAGAGATTGTAAAGGTAGGGGGGTGAAAATCGCCTACAGGTCGCTCGGTCCTGGAATGACTCAGCAGCTGCAGAGCCGGTGCGGAGAGTGCGCTGGCCAAGGCGAAGTGATCAATGAGAAAGATCGATGCGCTAGCTGTAAGGGAAGAATGGTCAATAATGAAACTAAGATATTAGAAGTGCACGTTGACAAAGGCATGAAAGAAAACCAAAGGATATATTTCAGAGGGGAAGGAGATCAGCAGCCTGACGTCGAGACTGGGGATGTGATAATCGTACTTCAGCAAAAGAAACATGACTACTTTCAGCGATCTGACGACGATCTCATCATGAATCACACCATAACTCTGACTGAGGCGCTATGCGGCTTTTGTTTTGTAGTAAAACAGTTGGATGGGCGAGAACTGGTTGTGAAGCACTCCCCGGGACAGGTCGTCAAACCTGGAGATGTAAAGGGGATCCCCGGAGAGGGCATGCCTCAATATAAAAACCCTTTTGAGAAGGGAAATCTCTACATCAAATTCGATGTGACTTTTCCGAGTGACAATTTTCAATCAGAGGACTTTCTCAGACATCTAGAGACGCTTTTGCCGCCTCGACCGCCTTTCGTCATGCCTGTTGGTGAAAATGTCGAAGAGGTGGATCTGAGGGAGTATTCTCCCAATGAAAAGAACAGTCGCGAAGAAGCGTACGCCAGTGATGAAGAAGATCAATGCCACGGCGGGCCGGGTCTACAGTGTGCCCAGCAGTAAAACTAGATTAATTTACTAACACCCTTTGATGTTATTGTTATCGGTTGCACTGCAATATCGGGGCATCCGCTCGCTCTCCGATGTCATGCTCTATAGAAAGTAATGTTGATTTCAAATCTCATCTGAGTTATTTTTTTTAAGATAGAAATCTTATTTCAACAAATCATTTATATTTGTATTAATTATTATTGTAGCATTTACATTATGAATGCCTTTTTAGCAAAATAACACCCATGGGTCTATGGATGATGGGGTCTCAAAAATTACATTATTTATACGTACATGTCACCATGGTTATTATTAAATTGAAACAACTCACTGTGAGGGATTTGATCAAATCAATAAAATTAAAGTCTTCAGTGAAATATATGATATTCACCAAATGTAGTCTTTTTATTCCCTCGTTACCTGCTAATTATTCTAAATGGTATGTTTTGCAGTTAAATTCAGCTATAGTGAACTTAGTGGGATCGTAGAAAATATTTTTGTAATCCCAGCTGTCCTCGTATATTATAGGACCGATGACTTGGAGATTATCATGTAAAGCACGAGGGCCGACTTGAAACGATTTAAAATGAGGTTACTTCATGATTTCCTGTTTTCTTCGAGATCAATTTCGCGGCTATCAGATTGAAGGACCCTTCTGTAGTTTTTGCATGATTGCTCAAAATTTGTGGCGCCACCACTGTATAGGGATATTCGAAAAGAAACGATCCCAAAACATGCTGAACATTCTTTCTACTTGCATCATACTGAAATGTTTATTTTGTTAGAACAAATTATTTCATGTAAACTGTATGAACATTTCTGCAACAAAAAATTGTTATACTGAAATTTTATCACTTCAGAATTCACAACGGAATTTATTATGTTCTTGTTTATTGTATATTATATAAATCTCTCGGCGAAGGAATTCTACATGCTCCAACAGTTTTAAAAATTACTCATCACCAAACCCGCAAAACTATTAGTAGCCTTTGGAAGCCCAGTGAAAAAATAATTGTCCACATCTCGATGTAACTTAATCCATAATTACAATTAATGTATGTAGTATATTCACAATTGGACCTTGGAGAATTCCATTTACACACATTTCCGGGAGCAGTATTTCCTCAGTAATGCCATCGAGCAAATAACACTTTTGAAATCTTCCTTATCCAGTTTTAGCTTTGTATGTAGATTGAACATTGTCTTGAAAATAAAATCCATCAATGCACTCGTTGAAAGCCCTTCCATTTCTTAAAAAAAATACCAAATCATACACATATTGGTCGCAGGCCACTCGCAGTCCCCTACTATAAAATGTGGATCGCACGTGAACCTTGTTGCATTGCTATCTCCATTGCAGAGATGTAAGTCAAAAGTTTAGTATCTTTCGTGCACGTGTACTCTATTATTCCATATATGGGGTTAAGAAACTTTGAAAAAGTACGATTCGCATTAGAACCTTTACAGCATACAAGATAAATAAGTTGAGGATATACATTTACATTTTTTCGCATGAAATGTAAAACTTCAGATAATATCAGTGAACACTTATCAGTCGTAGGCTGGTGCACAAGACGAGGATTATGATTAAAAAAGGAATGTGGTAGAATGATTACTCGGAGGAGGAATTTAGAAAAATATGCAAAAAAATAAAGTTGTTTAATATAATTTTATTGTAATAAATAATTTGAATATTTTTGAAAAGGCTGCAATAATTATATTGTTAAAACATAACATAATTATCACAGCGCGAGATAATTAGATGAACTTTTCTATCTTTATCGATTGGGAGTGAGTAACTCGTTAGTAACTAATAAATCAACAAAAATGTATAATACATAATAATTAAAAAAAAGTCCATGCTTAATAAAAAATAATACTTGGAAGGGGAGTACTCGTAATTTCTTCTTTTCTAACAAAAATCTTGATGGACTAGCAGTGTAATAAATTATTGTGTTTGCATAATAACAATTACTTTCGCAAGAAACGAGATATCGGCAGACGCACAAAATGGATGCACCTAAGATTTCTTTAATATACTTCGATCCAATGTGACACGCGTTGCGAATAGGTGGATCGGTACCGTTTACAATAACAAAATAATCGGTGCGGACGACATGGAAAATATAAATAATCCAAAAAAGTGAATAACTCTCATAATTGGTTAAATCACCCTACTCTCATAACTATATTTAAAGGTCACGTGATGTGTCTAATAAAAATTGTCCCAATAAATGTTTATATGAACGCATATGCGAACATGGCTGCTTTCACATTCATTTTATAAATTAAACATGTAACGAAATAATGGCAACATTCATTTCGCTGTTTCTTTTACTCGATTCTCAAATATTTGATATATTGCAGAAGTAAATATTTCATATAATTTACAAACGCATTTCGAACTGAGAGAATAAAATTATATCATTTTCATAATGCAACCGTAAAACACCTACAGCTCCGATATAGAGAATGTGTAAAATAGGTATAAAAATGTCAATTACAGATAAACTAAATAATTTGTTATTCTAAACATAAATCAATTGCATATATCACAAAACATTTTGCCGTTTACATCACAAAGGATATTTTAAAATTGTAATAAATGTTTGTAAATTACATGATTATTCTGGCACTGACAAGGTAGAAGACAAAATATTCTAAATCTTACTCAAAATAAAAACAATCATTCGTTGTCCATCTCAGTAAAAACTTCAAATGCAATTTAAATCTGAGATTTTAGATTTTAGAAAAAGGCATTCCGTCACCCACACTGTCGCATACTTATGAAAAGTCATAAATGATTTTTAAAATTGTCGAGTGAACAATTCAGGACATCATTTGCATTTTAAAAGTTTTCACTGAGAGAGAAGATATATTAAATGACTATTTTACAATGTTAAACAGAGAGCTGGGAAAATAAGTACAACTCGGTTATTTGCCAGATAAAAGAAATATTGCAAATTAACGAAGGGAAAAATGTCTACATCAGGGGGGTGGGATCCTGCAGCCTCATGCGACATTTTCAAGCCTACGAGTACGGCTATTTGACTGAATCCAAATTTTAGACCAATCGAGGTACCGGGTGTGTTGACACCCAGTTATTGGAATGAGTTGGACCAAAAAACAGACAGGTCAGTAATTAAAAGGTCTGTTTAACTTTGAAATGAACAAATAGTTTCCATTCATTTATAAAATAATACACATATAATATATCATTATGAATATGTAACTGCAGTTTAATGAAATAATAACACAGCACTCATGTTAATTTCTACAACTGATGATACAACAGAAAACCGATTTAGGAAGATGAAAAATATACTTGTGAAAATAAACATGTACTGTGTTTTATTTCAATATAATGGGTTCCACCGAGGATTCACAGAGGAGAAGATGAATTATAATTGCAGTTTCTTATAAATAAAGACAAACGAATCACTCTCCGACCCTCGGTCTAGGCAAAGTCAGACAGATGTAACTCGACATACTACATTTTTGGACAAGAAATTATTTCATCATTTATTGTTTAAACTTGTTTCTATTTGCAATTAGAGATGAGGTACTTATCCCGTAATATAACCATCGGTGTGCTGCTGAAAATAAATATGTACAGGTGTAAACGCTCGATCGACTGTTTTGTTTGCTCTGTTTTTCGACTCCTAGACGCTGACAATATATTTTAAGCGGTTAATGATGATTAAAAATTCCCATTTTAAACCATATTTGTAATGTCAAAAAAAGGATGTATTTAAAAATAAAATACTCAGTCGTGATCCGCCGATATGACAATATGTAATAGGATGCAGCGGCAAATAGATTATTACTGTTACTGCATTTCGACCTTAAATTTAAAACACTAAAGTTACTACATTAACAGTAGGTACATTCTTAGAGTCAATATTATAATATTTGTGAATTCATTTATACAAAACAAGTCTCATTCGTGAGAGCTGAGAAATGGCCCCCGCCGAAACGACCCCACTTCGGCAAGAATATGCTACGTCTAACAGACTAATTCATATGATATTCAGACATGCTCTTCGGCTCAGCTCTCATAGATAAGAATACAATATTCATATAGACATAGGTAGTACGGTTTTGGGTAATAATTACTAAATACATGAATGCGTGTAAAAAATGTACATAAAAACATTTAGTGGCTGTTGCGTCCAGATTAAAATATATAATATTATTGCTGTTTGCTGTATACCGACAATATACATTAAAATCACTATTGATTTTGGCAGAGATGAAACGAGACACGGTGAGATAAATATCACCAAAATAGTAAAAAAATAAATGTTCACTTCCTACATACGACACCACCGTGTTGAGCTTCACTCCGCATACACAGTAGCACAGAGGGTTCTAACAAGCCCGCTGCAATGTCAAGCAAAAATATTGAATGACTGTGATGTAAGTATTAATAATCCGTAATCCGTCTAAGATTAAGTACATTTTCTGTTCAAAAAGATTTCAATATATTTAACATGTTTACGATTTCACTATGAAGATTGTGACACTATTATTCGCATCGGTTGTGATGTTTACGATTATCACCGCATTGAGGAAAATGTGTAATTTTCATATTTTGAACGGTATATATTTCAAACCAGGAAAGTAATCGTTTATCACTCGATTACATCACGAGGCTTACTTGCGTTCATTTCAAATTCTAGCCGGCGTCAATTTTAATGTTGAAAAACAAATACTTTCCCTGAGACGTGGTGTTTTCCCAGCGATTGCAGAGGTCAACGCGGATAACACTAGCTAAAAGCATGCTGATGTCATTTTAGCCGATATTTTTACAAAGTAACAGTGCGATGACTGAAACTGAATTGAAACATGTTCAGCAGCTAAGTACACTTAGGTAGATTTGATTGTGTCCGTACAATTGCAACAAACTGTGAGGCAGTTATGCAAACTTACTGATGTGAAAAATATCAGGCATTATTTTTCTTTTGCAAAACGGTCAACACCATAATCGATCATACCGGGGATACGAAAGAAAATAATCAATATAGATACATCCTATTGCATATACAAAGAAAATATCATTTCACAGACAGCTGACGATAGTTTCATCTGTGACTACAGCAACATAACGGTTCATATGTTTTCAGTCAAGTATGAGTGTCTTTTATGTCTAGGCTGTGGCGGTAAATACATTTTAAGATAATTAAAAATATGACCAAAAGTTTTATGAATTAGAAAATACTTATGAGAATCTATCAGATTCATTAAATCGACAGAAAGTGCCAAAAATTAAAAAATAATCACCTAAACTCTTCTACGAGAACAACTAATTCTGATATAATATAATTATTATTACGTGACGTATCTGAAATAATACAATCACAATATAGCGCTGAAAAGGCTCAATACAATAGTAATTTACAA
Source organism: Rhyacophila sp. 25_7 (assembly GCA_036584705.1). Taxonomy (NCBI): domain Eukaryota; kingdom Metazoa; phylum Arthropoda; class Insecta; order Trichoptera; family Rhyacophilidae; genus Rhyacophila; species Rhyacophila sp. 25_7. The sequence goes on from JAPMAE010006086.1 coordinate 8,382, forward strand.
TAATTTACGCTCGATTCGATATTGGAGAATGAGAAAATAAATTATTCAGACGCACGAGGAAAACTTTCAGGGCAAGGCAACTAGCGAAATTTTTAAAATACGGCTGACCGCCTCGAGGGTGCGCCGGAATATTTGCGGGGAGTCCCGGTCGACGCCCGACGAACGCGCGCGGATAGCTTCCGAAGCACTCGCCGATGGAACGATAAATATCACACAAAAATTTCACATATACTTCGACGGTCGACGACTTATCTGATCAGACACGTAACGCAGAGTCTGGAGGGGCCGATGCAATCATCGTGGCAGAAAACGCCGCACTTTTTGCAGACGATCATCGCTCGAAGGTTGCAGGCGCATGCCGAATCTACCGGCAGAGTCTCTCTGTCGGCATTCGTATTAGGATAGACGCTGGCGTCAGGCCACTGTCCTTCTCCGTCCAGCGGCCCCAGGAAATGTGCAACATCCGCATAGCATGTGGCTTTTCTGGAAACAGCTTGCGTACCGGGGCTGGGGCTGTGAGACTGCGATTCCACCAGATTATCATCCGTGTTCTGCGATTCAGTCGCGCTAGCCGGTCGTCCTTGAATTCTACCATTTCCGACGCACATTTGAATCTGAAACAACCATTCACTCGTTATTAAACTATTTAGTACAAATAAGAAGACCCAGAGTAATCGGAAAGTGAAATGCTGTACACCTTTGTATTGAATAATATTCGAATTTTGACATAACGAAGATGAAAATTAAACTAATTGAAGTATCGACTACACTACCATTTCAAACTAGCAAGATTTAAAAAAATAGAATTATATTACTATCCATTTATCTGTGCTCGCGGGACTATGTATTTTGTAAGTTGTACAGACACAGCATGTATGTGTGCATGTTGAGAAGTACAGAAAAGCACAAGACTAAGTAACTGATCATTATGGATTGTTTTGTTTATATTTTTTTATTGAAATTAGAAATAAAATAATTCACTACGTATATTCATTGACATGTTTTTATTCTAAATCATAACTAGATAAACGGATAGAATATTCTGATTTGCTACTCTCACACACATCCTGTTTCCGTATCATAGAGTTGGTAATATTTTTCTTCAATTTTTTTGACAAGTCGAAAAGTATTAGACCACAATTTATCAGTTTGACTTGATCGTTTCATTCATCACCTTCATTATTTTTGTCGCAAGTCTGTCCATGTTATGTGAAGCAAAATAATGTTTCAAAAATTCCCCAAATATTTTCAATCAGGTTTAATTCAGGGCGGTAAGGTGGCAGACGTACTCGTATACCACGTTGCCGAAATATGTCATCGATCTTATAAGAATTGAAATTTTCCTTTTAAAAACCGTATACCGTTGCAATAGTTTCACGAGTCACTAATATAGTTGTAAAATTCAGTTATATAAAAATATATCATTGAATGTAATAATACTAATTAAAACCAAGTTTCTCTCGGACGAATCATTAGACACCTTATATTTGTTATTCCTATACTAAAACGATGGAGTGATAAAAACACATCCTAATAAGGAGGTAGTCAAACCACCGCTGTCAAATAAATTAAAACTGCATCTAGATGAGCTCGCGCATACATAGGCCGATGCGCACAAATAAGTCAATAATAAATACTACATAGCATTACAGTATCATGGAAAAAAAAGCAAATTACCAGATTAACATTGGGATTATTGGCAGGAGGGGCGCTGGATGCTCTCGGAGCCATTCCTGGAGTTCTTTGAACTAAAATATACTGTCCCATACTGCCTGGTCGATTCTCCACATTCTGAAAAGGGTCCATTCCCTTGAAGTTACGTATTTGTTTTTACAAAGCACTTTTTTAAGCAATTTTAAAAACATACAGAGATATTCTATACACTGGCCATAATTTTAATATATTATTTAATGAGAAGCTAATCATTATATTATCGATTGAAAGCGTTCCTTTTAAGTTCAAAGTAACATTTGAAAACCATCGTCAGGATATGTTGATTGATATTATAGGTAAGCAAATACAGTTTGTAATCAAAAGATATGTTCATATTATTTTTATGTTTTTTGATATTTCAAAATAGTGTCTGTCACCTAGAAATAATCATATTTCAACGGCAGGATTTTGAATAGTGGAAAAAACAAATAATTCGACATTTAATCAGATAAAGGACAATAATTTAGACTTATTATTGTATATATTTGAAATTCCAGTGGTGTAGAAAAATCTAATTCCATTAAATATTACAAGCTTTGTGTAATTTTTGAAAACATCAACTATGATCTATCGAAAGGGGACAATTATACAGATTTTTTCTTGGAGGAGTGAATTATTTTCTCACTTATTCATGTGGTTTTTCTCTTGTGTAAGCTTGACCGGGAAGCAGTCATAGTAATCGTGGACACAGTATAATCTATAATAGATGAAAGAAAACCTCGGGATGCGGCAGAACGGCCATGTTGACAGGTATTCCTTGGTTGAAAACGTGTCGCAGCATCAGCGGAGGCGGAGCAGGAGTAGATTGCTGTTGTTTCTGTTGATGCTGCAGAGAAAGCGGCAGAGCCAGAGGAGTAGGAGCCAAAGATGGGGAGCAGTTAACAGGAGGGGGAGTGAATCGCCGAGGCTGGAGTCCGGCGGACCCTTGACCTTGACTCTGTCCCCTAGCGGAGAGCATGGAGGGAGGAGGTTTGAGTTGGCAACGGAGCTGGTCTCTGTTGGGGCTGTTCTGAATAACAGCTTGGC
>JAPMAE010006098.1:0-12662 GCA_036584705.1 Rhyacophila sp. 25_7
GATAAAAGAGACTATAGGGATCATAGCCACAGACATTCGTTTTTATATATATATATAGAGTATAGTGAATTGTTTATGATACGAGCATACCCACACTAGATAGTTAGTTGTTGACATGATTAGTTGACACTTTATTAAGGAAATATCAACATACCTCATCACATGCTATTTACAGATTTAATTGTTATGTTGTAACAAATGTATAACCAGAATATACTAATAATTATGAGAAATATTTTTCAATAAATTCTCAGTACAACTAGGTCAAAAAAGTTGGTCATTTAAAGCATTCACTAATTATTCAACAGTCATATGTTTATCAGAAAGCTTCATTGATATCAAAACATTCAATTTATATCAAGATTATTCACAAACTATACTGGTACATATATTTGATTTTTATAACATGTATATGTAAAAGATAATTTCATTACCAACTCATATATGTATAATATTAATTCTACTACGAACATTTTTCACATACTTTTAATATTTCCCAAATTTAACGTAAGTTTGTAGGGTTTCTAAAGGAAAGGATATTTTATATTAAAATATATGAAACACTCTTCGTCTCAAGACTAAAATATTTTTTTCTACATAGTTAGTTTTTGTTAAATCTATGAGAAATTCGTCTCTAGTTCATAAGGGAATTCTTTTTTTTATTATAAAAAAATATTTCTTCTAATTTTTACGGCTACACAAAACTTTTATAAGTGTATTACGAAAAAATAAAAATGAATATACAAAAACAAAATTATTTAGCAATTGTACTACATATTCTTCTATTTATAAATTTTCTGAAAAAATCGTTATTATTATTTTTTTTCAGCTAATTTATTTTGAAAGATATACTCATATATATATCAGTGTAATAATGGTCATCTACCGGAAATCTTAGGTGGAAAGCTAATTACATTGAAATAATACCAGAGTTTTTATATATATTGTTATGAAAAATATTGTATTAAATTAGTGTCAATTTTCTTAATAGCTTCAAAAATAAATGTAGTTATTTATGTTAGCTGATTTAAATAAAATACATTTTTATTTAGGACGGTTTATTTGTACCTAATAATAATATACTTTTTCTAAGAGAGGTTTTCTTTGTCGCATCGGATTGACAACTAGTCTCGTTAAAAAATCAATATGGCAAATAAGTTAGCTGCCCTGTGACAAGCACAACAAAGTGCACTTACTTATTTCAATTTCCTGTCAGTTTGGCTCCATATCCGTCAAGGGAAATTCAAAATCTTGTTTGTTCAATAACACGATCCTTTCTCGTTTCAATATTGCTATTTTATTGAAAATAACTTTTGCTGTCACTCCGCTCTATTTACCAACATGCTTAAAGCTTTCTCACTAAAAAGCAATTTATTTTCTTTTATCTGTAAAAAAAATACTTACCCCAGTTGTCATTTTATCGAGAATTTTTAATATATCCACTACAGTATAGCGGTAAGTGATTTTTATGTCGAGAAAAATTATCTTCTATTATAAGTAAAATTAAGCAATTGCTTTCACTATTCGTGCTTTTAACTAATAAAAAATAAATTAATTACAGAGTTTCGTACATTTATTTTCATAAAATATATTTTTGAAACTCAGCAGTTTCGTCTCTCATAACATCAGTCATTGTTTCATTATTTCAATATTACGGTCTTTCGCAAAAAATGGCGGTAAATAAAAAAATAATTTAAATAATAATAAGTTTTTATTTTATTTCAGTTATCAGGTTTTTGATTCTGTTACAGAACTATTTTGCATAATTCATTTTGTTAATTTGTTGCTAATATTAAATTACATATTAAATCATTATCATTTCTCTTTCATAATATTTTTGCTATTGATATTAGTGAAAGCGAAAATGCGTAAGTATTGGTAAGAATTGAATTGACGTTGATATATTTCAGATATTCATAAAATATGATCCGATAAATCATTCAAAAGACTGTCTTTTGTATATCATGTTTCAGTATTATTATTTTTATTTTTATTATGAATTAAAATATAAACATATTTTTTTCGTTTTGCCGGAAAAGTAATTTATATTGAAGATATTATTTTTTGTTAACAATATTAAATGAATTTCATTCATAAAAATATTTACTTTAGAGATGAAAAACAAATAATATATTCACATAAATGTATTTTTACAAACTAAAAAATTAAACTAATAACTATCAAACTTAAATATTGAATACTTCTCTAATTATTAATCACGAAGTAATTATTTTGTATAAATGATGTAAAACAAATTTTAATACTGATGCGATATATGAAGTTATAATCCGCCTATTAGTTAGTGTGAGTACTTTAACGGTCACTTCAAGCTAGATGATGATAAATATTAAAGCTTAATTTTATGCAAATATTATTTTATATTACTTATGATTTAATATGAAACTAAGTTTATGTCACTTGTTGGTATGTCAATAGACACTACTATAATAAACACGAGTCATTTAATGATATACGGAAAATTGCTTGAACATATACAGATATGAATACTTCTCCTTTAGTATTGTATATATATATTTATTTTGTTGGTATCTGCATGGCTTGTGTTTAATAATATCTGTAATCAAAGGTTGTAGCAATTTAATGTGTATCTCACAAGCAGTCGCACGTGTGAAAAGCGCATTGTTATACGAGATACAGGGTGTCCAAGATAGTTACGTTCGGTTCTTTCTCACTCGCACTGAAAATAGAAAAATGAACCCACTTCATTTGCCCGAGAGGCGGAACTTGGGCAAACAATGCTTCGTGTTTTTGCGAGAATCTCTTGGCTCCGCACCGTAAGCCCCTATTGTTAGCGGAATATACGGGCGGGGATGCCTCGCTACTTACGATGCCGCCCTTTTTGCGGAAGATATTATGCCACTACGACATCGTCGGCAATCGAATAATATTTATACTGCTTTCCAATGGTAATGGTAAAAGTATTTCTTTCTTCCTCGCTTTTAAATGCCAAGGCTTTCCACATACAGTATACAAAGCTACCAAGAAACTCACTTGAATGTCTGGACGTTACTTTGCGCATAAATTTATACGACTTATTGAACAAACAACAATTTTCTTTGTAGAATATGATAACAATGGTTTTTTTTTCAGACGCAAACATGACATGCTTAAAAATATTAAAATATACAGCATTTTAGTATTTTTTTTTAAAAAATAGTTATTTTAAGAAACTTTGGCTAAGATAAAGATATAGTATATTAATATAATATACAAATATTAATATATAAATATATATTATAATAAAAAATCAACGCATAACAGTTCTGTGCCTGGTAAATAACTACACTGTCATATTCGGACGCTTTTTCCAGTGACACAGTCAATTATGTTGTAACCCTACAAGAAAAAAATATAATGAAATGAATATCACACTATGTTATATATTATATATCCGAGGAAATCAACACCGTACGACATTGAATAGTGATAGTGAAAATCTGCCATTTTTGATTTAATATAGTTTATCTTCCAAATTCAGAGTTCAACAAATAAGATATGGAACAAAAGTATCGAATTAAATAATTTATGATAATTTACTATTTATATATGTGTGTGTGTTCGTAATCTGGGTAGGTCAGTGGATAGGTCGTATGTCTTTTTTGGTGGAATAGTAAGCTATATACGAACGAACACATATGACACTCTTGTTCAGACTATTCAAATTTTATTACATAATTGAAACATAAAACTAAATTGATGCGTGTACTGTGCTCAACCGTTGAGGAAGAAATTTGATGTTGTTTTGGCTGAAAATAATTTAATATATTTTCATAGTAGATACTGTATTTAAATCATTTATAAAGTGGCTCACTTTAGTAGAAAAAATATATAACCACTGTTTAATTTATTTAATATATAGTAAGCCATAAAATTAAAAAAACTCACGCACAATTTGAAAAATATCAATAAATTAGAGTCATATATATACTTTATTACCCCTTTTTCAAAATGTTAACATTATTATTAAATTAGTGATACATATGTATATATATATAGATATTTTAAATTTCATCATTTTTGCATTTGTTTGCATATAATACGTCAAGGTGCTTCTTTTAATTTAATTGTTAATAATATTACACTCTTTAAATTTTATATATATCTTTTATTGTAATTCTATGAAAATTCTCTATAAATGAACGATTACATCAACAGACAGGTATTTTATGTTTAAAGAATCATTTTCATTAATTATTCAAATATTCTCATCAAACGACATCCACTAAAACAGAATTCTTACAACATGGTTTCAATATAGACATTTCGATAAGATCGAAGTGATATCAGAATTTTCTCCCACAAATTTCCATATATTCCACCATAATTGTTCAATGAAATCTCGTAAATACCACAGAAATATTATCCGTTCTCACGTTATTTAGAAAAAACTTACTTCTTTGTATTATTAATTTGTCATATATATATTGTAAATAAACTATTTATATATATGTATACTTCTAATATATATATTTTTAGTAAATATGTTAAAGGTGAATATTGAGAAGACCAAGTATTTAAGAAAGTCAAGAAAAACTGGCCAACAAGGAGACATGTTGGTGGAAAACTTCACATTTGAAAATATTTCATTATTTAGGCACTTGGGAAACAACGTCTTCAAAAATTACGAGACGACCCTGTAACTCGCAAGCAAACTAAAGAAGAAAAATTCTGCGTTCTTTTCGCCAAAATCCTGTCCAAGAAAACCAAATTCCGGATTTATAGTGTGACCGTAAAACCTATAGTTCTGTATGGATGTGAAACTTGGAGCCTGATATAGAAACAAGAAAAATCTATGCAAGTTATTCGAAAATAAATAAATAAATAAAACTCCGAAGAATACTTGGACGAGATTAAACGTTAAATAACTAATCAAGATAGGGTTTACAACAAAAAAAGTGATTTTCACATAAGTACATATATATGCATTGCCTGTTCCCATCCAAATTTTGTATGCCTAGCGGAGGATAGAACATTCAGAGTATTTACAACTTTAAATAGATAGAAGTACGAGTATACATCAAGGGACATTGCACTTCACAAAGAAAAACTTGCTAGAACTCCATTCAAAATTTTCGGATTAAAAGCAAATATCGCTTAGTAAACTCTTTTATACCGACAGTGCTACTCTATAGTAGTGAAACATGCCACCTTACGGAGTCTTAAAGTATTCTTATTCATACATATGGACCGTTGGAAAACTTTGGGGTGCCTTGGTAATTATGTTATGAGAGAATGAAGCTTGTAGTCTTTCATAACATTCAAAATGCAAAGTTAGACTTGGCTTGTCTATATGCTGAGATTGTAATAATTGCACCTTAACTGGACATACCTTTTCTTTAAAACAACCGGACTCCGTCGTTTCTCGTGGCCACTGTTTACCATCCATGTGATGTATTTGGTGAAGTTTCAGGGTACTGGCATAACATATGAGGATGCAAAAAGATTGGCCAGTAATAAGGATTTATAGAGGGAACATTTGTTGTCCATATGTTTGGTTAACGGGATGTCCATTGTTAAAAAAGATATGCCTATACACATTGATTTTTTTTATTAGTTGAGATATTATAATAAAATATAAACCTAAAAATGAAAATAAATAGTTATTAAAGTAATTAGGCATATTGATAATCATATTTGTTAAATTCAACATACATTTTATCATCCATACTCGTAATTGTATTTTAAATATGCTATCTGCTCTGTCGCAATATGAATACAACTTAGTTCAAAAAATATTCTGTCTCCGTAATACATGTAAAATATGTGTTTTGAATGTCATTATTTTCATACACCAGTTTTCGTGTGTCTTACGAAAGGAAAAAAAAACAATTTTCTTCCTTAAACCATTTCGACCTTTTTGTCAAAATATCTTAGGAATATTTCCGCTTTCACTTATATTTTTTTTATCAAACTTTTATTCTAACGACTGTAAAGAATACAACATGCGATAATAATGAATAATATTTAGTTTGAAGACATATATATAAAAACAACACTATCATATTTTTGTAAGATATAAAAAATTACAATACTCCTCTTTCATATAATATAATTTATAAATCGACAGCTCTTACAATCCATGTACCCGTAAATGGACTGCAAGCAAAAAAGGCTGAAGATAAAAAATCGTTACTTATTACAAACGATGTAACATGACGCACATAATCCACACCACATAAGCTAGTCATTCACTAAAACCTCATTCAGCGCTTCCTCGATAAACGCTGATTTGCGAACACTTTTATAACGCGGTTTGCTTAAAGCGGCGATTTCCAACCTAGGAGGCGCGGACTATTGCCAGGGGAAGCGCCAAAATTTTGTAATGATGTTTTTAATATTAAAAATGTGTCTATATTATTATATCTATTAAAATTAAAAAAATTTAAAGTTAGGGAGTAGGGAGGCGCGAAAAAAAACTGGGAGGCGTAGTAGCATGAAAATTCGAAACCGCTGACTTAAAAGCACATAAAAAGCTTAAAATGTACGCTGATTCAAGTTATCGCAGCACTTCATTGATTTGTATTTATACTATTATTTCCAAATAAGAACTAATCAGGAAAAGGTAACAATTCGTTTAGTTTCTCTATTTATTCTCTGTTAAAAGGAGCGCGTTTGAAGCTCTTTCATTTAGTGCTATTTAGTCTAGGAACGCATCATAAGCTCTAAATAATATCTTGCTGTACTAAAAATTTGACTTAATGCTTTTATTCGTAACTATTATTATTGTTTTAAATGATATCTTATCATTATTTATATATACTTAATTCCGTGCTCACCACGAGATGGAGTATATGAGACGACCATTGTAATGTGAAGATTTTCTTAATATTTTTTTATGAGAAACAATTATTAATTGTTACTTCAACCCTTTTGGGTTAAACATTTAAAAACCTATATAAAGATATGTTTCCAGTTACACTTATAAATTATCAAACGTTCAAAAAAATATTGTGATTCTTACATTACTAGTCGGATGCGTTATTCACTGACCTGCCGAGGATGACTGCTTATATAACTGGCTTGCTAGAAAATGATCGTTTTGTTTTTATTTGGTCATACATCTCGCTAAAAAATCTTAACACAGTAAAGGTTTCATATGCTCGATCTCAGATTGGATATAAAAATGCAATGAATAATTGCGTTCTGTGTTCACAATGACTTAGTACAGTAGTAGGCAAACTGTGGCTCTCGAGCCACATGCGGCTTTTTGACAACTTAAGTATAGCTTTTAAACGAATGACGTGTTTAAAATATTTTTATTTTTTCATTAATTTAATATTATTTTATTATAATTTTCAATCAGTCAGTGTGTTATAACTAAATTCAAATAAAGAGTAATTTTTACTTCCTCTCTACCATGTAATTCCAACGCCATTTTATGCTACATTATTTATAAAGCGTTATATTTAGTTTTATTCAGTGTACCTAGTTTTCACCGACTTCAAAAAATAGAGTTGTTGTAAAAAAATATGCTTCCAAAATAAATCTAAATCGTTGGCTCTTTCGACTAATGAGTTTGTAAACCACTGACTTAGTGTTTAACAAATTTAGGTAAATCTCAAAACAATGAGTTATAATCCGTAATTAAATCAACTCCAAATATTAATTTATGTGCTTAGATTCTGTACATACCTAAAAAGCAACAATAATGGTAATCTATCATAGTAAAATAAAATTCGCACGTTAATATTTCATATATTCATCCATATGCTTCATCTTAGGGTAGAGATAGTGATTTGCATTATTTATGCAAGTGACTGTTCAGAAATATTTTCTTTTCTATTATTCATTTTATTTCCAAGTACATTAGTAAAACATTGTATTGTTGTTCCTTATGGTTTATACTGATCGGCTGCGAAAGCAATCAATCAAATGTCGTGATTCAATGTTAATTTTATTGCGAAACTTATATTGCCACTATATAAATAAACATTTATTGTATGCGTGCGTAGAAGTCATAATTTCGCATCATGTCGATTATTACCAACCTTCGTAGGTATGCGGATATTTGAATGTTTTTATTGCTTATTCCAAACTAGTTTTGATTTATATGAACAGTTATTTTCCACCGTACCATTAAATTATAAATGAATATTTCAGCAAAGAAAAATTCAAATCAGATTTTTAAAAAACATTTAAATTTGATTTTATTTGTTTTGTTATTTAGATAAGTATAATAGAACTAAAGGTGCCCCAAGACAATCAATAATTTTGCTCAACATATTGCACAATATATTGCTAGGATCACCTACGCGTTTCAATATAATTATACAATAATTAGTCTATTACTGACCCTCTGCAGTCAACATGTGGAATAGTGATGAAGCAAAGTTCGAAGTTCAATGCGCGGCTGCGTAGACAGAACTGAATCGACATTGCGCAATATCGCATACATAATACTCATTATTTTTCATGTTGCACAATAAATATCAAAGCGTTTCATTTGTTCAATATATTGTGCACTGTGTATTTACTACCAAAATTTGATAGGCAATATTTAAGAAAAGTTTTTTGATTCTTCTTCGGTTTTAATTTAGTCAACAAAGGAGGACAACTTTACTTAGCTGCCATACAATTTGCAAAATATCAAATAACATTTACATATATTTTACTCGTAACTTATCTTACAAGTTTAGCTAAAGCGGGGCTTATTTTATTAATTGTAGAAATTTAATTGATTAAACCACATTATATAAAACAAATACTATATAAATATTAAAATGTTAAAAAACTGTATATTATTAATAAAAAAATTGTGTAATAAAATATAAATATATGTATATTGTTTTATTTATTTCAAAGAAGAAGAGATAGATGTTCAGTTGCCAAAAAAATTTTTTTCGGCATAAAGGAAAATAGATAGGTTCAGCTATTCAGAACGTTACAATTCTTTAGAAAAAAAAAAGGATAAATAATATTCCGGAATCTGTGAAAGGATATGAAAAGATTCAACCTAACAATGCGCCTCCATCGCTTCGCCATGACTAGCACAAGATGCTGCACTTTAAGAATGCTTGACCTATTTTCAATGCAGTCTCTTTGAAAACTAAAAATAGGAAAATACAGCGAGTACCACTTAGACCTCTTTTTATTTAGTTCTCGAATGCAAAATAGCAGATGCGTGAAATTTTCTATTTTATTAAAATACATACTCGTACATACATATTGTGTATGTTCATTATGCATTCTAAAATAAAAGTTACTTAGATTATATATTGTTATAAATACTTTATTTTGCACTCTACGAAAATGTGCTGTCAACTTGCCATTAGATTAAAAAACCGCTTTGATAAAAAAAAAATCACATATTCGATAATTGGGTTATATAGCTTTCGAATAACAAAGATAACAAGTTTCATATTATTAACGCTCAGTGAAAATCACGTAATTCGATAGATAATATAAAAAAAATACTGTTTGGTTCCAAAACTTTTTGTTTTTTTTATAAACCACAACAGCATATTAAAAATATATATACATACTTTTATTCAAATCAAATAATTTATGTAAGTTAAGAAAAGATATAAAACAAAATCGGAAAAATTATAACAAAATTTTTAAATAAAGGTTTAACGCAAAATAAATTACTTTGCATATTTTGATATTTATTGCTATTTTATTAATAAAAAAAAAAGTCATTAGATATCATCGTATGTTTGGCATCATTTGTAATATTATCATTACACACTTTGATTGGTTTAGTTACTAGGGTTGTATAATTCTATGTTACATATGTTTATAGAAAATATAATTACGGTGATATAAATTTGTAAAGATTTATAAGAATTTGTCGAACGCATTACACTAAAACTGAAACCGCTTTGAGCATAGGTTTTCACAGTCAGTAGACCATTATAAATGGAAACCATCTTGTACGGCAGTTACGTATACGAGTATATCTGAAAAATACATGACTATTCATGTTGAATTCTTCAATTTTCTGATGTGGCTAGAAACTGTTTGTAGCTGGAATAAATAATATTTATTTCATACTGCACTTATTAGTTCTTCCAACTGTGTATATCAAACGGATATTAAAATATTATGGCGTTCCTTACATTTTCTCATTAAGTAAAAATCGTACGATACTTTATTAATTATTATCATAAACCCTAGCATATACAAAACTTCTGTGCATTTTGTATTGAATAAGTTTAAAAGAATTGTAAATTTCTATTATATAGTATGGATATTTAAATCAGAAAATGAACATCCCTTGTAATTGAATCATAAATTTTCCTACCTAGCTATGGAAACCAAAACAAAATTTATGCGTAAAAAATCAATTTGAGTTTATTAGAGTTTTTTATTATATTATTTATATAAATAGTCAAGGATTTAAAACGTAGTTTCCTAAACAAATTTGAATATTTTGCATGATTTTATATATCTCATGAAGAGGTATGATCATTAAAACTAAATCATGACAAAGAAACATTCAACATATGTATTTTTAAAAGAAATATTAAAAGGTTCTATTTTTGGTTATTTTGTATAGCAGAGAACATGTTAATAATAATATGTAAACATTTATTAAGTTTTATATATTTTATTAAATTATTATTTATATATTTTGTAAAATTTTATTAATAACGTATTACTAAATGTAGTAAACGATGTTACGTAATTAATCTATATTTCATTTCCGCAGATAGTAATATAGGCTTATAATTAAAACAAGAATATTGGTTTTGTAAATGCATTCAACTGATATTTGATGACCACTGAACCGTCATTAAATGGTTTTAGGGGAAATTCAAATGAAACATCATTAACATATATGTTAAAACGTTCAAGGCAGAACTTATATATAATAATATATTATAGTTTATGTTAGCTTAATTAACTCGTTTTTAAACATCAAATCAAATCAGATCAAAATTTAAAAAAATATCTAAGTATTTCAAAGTTTTACATTTCAATTTTGTAGAAAAGTATGAATATAAGTGGCTTATATTCTAATTCAATTGTACGAACCCCTAAAATAATCATTTTTAGTGACACCCGAGTTTTTAGTCTACATTCAGATATATTTGAGATAATACAGCTATAAAACGTCAATCATTGTAAGCTTCTTGAGACCGATAAAGCATTTCAAGATATGTAGTGAAAGTGTCAAAAAATGAAAAATTGTATATAAGCTCGAAAGTTGTTCTCTCATATTATTCAAGTATATAAAACCATAAACAATATCAACACGTTCTGAACATGTGGTCGTAACTACTTATATTAAAATAACATATTATATTGTTATCCTTAAAATACAGTTTTGTTTTTATTATGAATGCCTTTGATTACATATTTTTCAATATATTGATATTTGTATTCGTACTTTGGGATTCATAATAATTGCAATTGAAATACTTTGATAAAAATAAAATAAACAAAAGCATTTTCCATTACATACTTACGGAATATGTTTATCTTTTAAACTATTAGTTTTCTTTAAATAATATATACACATAATTTTGTAATATTACATTTATTTGAAATTGAAAATCAATTTAAATTTTCTTTTTGAACATTTAGAAACACAAGTTTAGATTTTTTCATATCAAAAGCAATAAACAATAATTTTATTTTACAATCATTTATTTTTCAATTCGAAAGTTGTAAATATTCATTTCGTTTTGATTTTACACGCAATCACCATCAAAAATAAATAATGAATTTACAGCTCAGCCAACGGAAAATTTTGATTTATTTTTCAGTGTATTGATTTTGGTATCGAAAATTTCGATAACTGACCCAATTACGAGGCGAAAATGCAAAAGCTATTAATTATTTATTGTCTATCGATTCGTATGTATTTCTAAACACCACCGGCGTGTGAATGTCTGATTGCCGAAATTACCGGCCGAAAGGTTAAATAAACATGGCAGGCTAAAACGCCATTTCAACACATCTCACTGGGGGCAATTGCGTGATCAAAGGGACGCTTTGTAACGAGCTTATTTCCATTAGGCGTTACATTAGCATGTACCATTAGCACGAGAGAGAGAATGAGATTTACCGTCGACTTGGGAGAGCACAAACAACTCTTCTTCAGACACTTGTACGATAAAAATTAAATGATAGCATCTTTCAGGCATTGAAAGTTGTAATCATTTAAATTTAGCATCAAATACAATCTGACTTTGTATACGTCTGTAAAAAAGCTTTGATAAACAATCCTACTATGCCAGCATTTTACTTTTAAATAAACAGGAAATAAATCTATTTATCCAAACAAAAATATAAACACAGAATACATTAACAGAAAAAAAATAGAAAATATATTGTTTACGTTGACGTTTGATGCCACTTTTATAACAGCATTTCTCATTATTAACTATATTCGACAACCAAAATGATGAATATTATTTATCTAACGTTGTGGAAATATCTATAAAACTGTCTTAATATTTCGATATTACTTATTTATACTTGTATATAACAATATAATCAATGTTGTTATTTTATATGCATATTAACCCTCCAGAGTGAGTTTTTTTTAAATCACCGTTGCATAATTGGGTAAACGTTTTTAATTAGCTTTAAATTTTGAATTTTATTAAATCTATGGCAATACTATTGTTGTATAATATTTATCTGATGGATACATAATATATACCATTTTATTGCTTGGTGCTTGACTTATA
>JAPMAE010006114.1:1604-11675 GCA_036584705.1 Rhyacophila sp. 25_7
TTGCAATCCCGTCTGTACGTCTGAATGTGCTCATGGAAAATGTGTAGCTCCTCTAATTTGTGCCTGTGATGTTGGATATATTGCGAATGTTAACAACACTTGTGAACCAATATGCAAAATTCCTTGTGTAAAAGGTATTTGTGCAGAACCAGATGTCTGTATTTGTAATGAAGGATATGAAAAAGACTTCTTGAATGCTAACGTTTGTAAACCTGTTTGTAAATCCGGCTGCAAAAATGGCCTATGCGTTGGACCTAATCGTTGCCAGTGTAACAATGGCTTTGAAGAAAATAACGTAGACGGAAGTTGTAAACCTAAGTGTAAGTCACCTTGCGTAAATGGAAAATGTGTCAGACCAGATGTGTGTGAATGTTATGAAGGACATATTATTGACTCATTAAATGTGTTTTCGTGTAAGCCACTATGTGAACTCGGCTGTGAAAACGGTGTTTGTGTTGGACCAAATAAATGTGAATGTAATGATGGATACAGAAAAGATCGGTTTAATAACTGCATGCCAACTTGTACAAAGCATTGTATAAACGGAATATGCTCCAAACCTAATGTTTGTGTTTGTAATAAAGGATATGTGAGTGATCCTAATAATAATTTTACTTGTAATCCTGTTTGCGAAAACACATGTGAAAATGCACACTGTGTGGCACCGGATGCATGCCAGTGCAACGTTGGATACAAGAAAGATACCGATCCATATAAATGTATACCGGCTTGTAAAAAAAAGTGTGTTAATGCAGATTGTATAAAGCCAGATGTTTGTGCTTGTAAAAAAGGATACAACACTGATAAGAGAAACAAGTTTGTTTGCAACCCTGTTTGTAAATCTGACTGTACAAATGGAAGATGTATAGCTCCGAATACGTGCAGATGTAACAAGGGATATAAAAATGACGTCAATAATTTACTCGTCTGTGTACCGAGCTGCCAAAAGCCATGCGTACATGGAATTTGTAACAGCCCTGATATTTGCAAGTGTGATTCGGGCTACGCGCTTGATAAATTGAACAAATATTTATGTAATCCCTTATGTGAACCCGCTTGTGAGAATGGTAAATGTACAGCGCCTAATACATGCACCTGTAGTGCTGGTTATCGTGAAGATGAAAAATCAACTAAATGTATTGCAACTTGCGCAAATCCTTGCATCAACGGTAGGTGTACCTTACCGGATGTTTGTACGTGTAACCCTGGATATGAGTCTCATGGTGTATACAATTGTAAACCAGTTTGTAAAATACTTTGTGAACACGGTATATGCGTTGCACCCGATACGTGCAAATGTAATGAAGGCTTTCAGAAAGAAGGAAATACTTCGAAGTGCTCACCTGTTTGTGTGCCACCATGTACGAATGGAAAATGTATATCACCAAATGTTTGCAGTTGTAATTTGGGCTACGTTGTTGACCTCGCAGATAAGTTTTCTTGTAGCCCAGTTTGTATATCTGGCTGCAAAAATGGTAAATGTGTGGCTCCAGATGTGTGTCAATGTAATCGTGGCTATATGAAAGACAATAGCACATCTGAGTGTATACCAATTTGTGAAGAGCCTTGTACAAATGGTAAATGTATTTTACCGAATACATGTGTCTGCAATGTTGGATATAAGATTGATGATTTCAATAAATCCACTTGTAATGCTGTATGTGAAACTGGTTGTATTAATGGACACTGCGTATCGCCTGAAGTATGTGAATGTAATTCAAGATACCATAAAGAAGGAAACATGTCAAAATGTGTACCAACATGCACAAAGCTTTGTATTAAAGGTGATTGCACTATGCCTGATGTTTGTACATGCCATAAAGGATATAAAAATGATATTATTGATAATCATATATGCAAGCCTGTTTGTACATCAGAATGTCACAACGGACGCTGTGTAGCACCCGATACTTGCCAATGTGATACTGGATATCAAACCGAAACGAATTCATCAACGTGTCTTCCAATTTGTACAGTGCCTTGTGTTAATGGAAAATGTTACAAACCAGATATATGTCAATGCAACGAGGGTTATAAAAACCATCCAAATATTACAAACAAATGTGTCCCGGTTTGTAAAAGTGGCTGCCAAAATGGACATTGCATATCACCTGATGTTTGCCAGTGTAATTCTGGGTATGAAATGTATGGTAATATGTCCGAATGCATCCCAAAATGTAGAGTACCGTGTAAAAACGGTATTTGTACAAGTCCAGACACGTGCACCTGTAATTTGGGATATGAGAATCATTTGACGCATGTAAATATTGATATTACCTGTGAAACTGCCAATTGTTCAAATCGTTTAGACGTTGTCCAAACGTTTAAAAACGTCTCCGCTTGTAGACCCAAATGTAAATCAGAATGCGTAAATGGACACTGCACTTCACCAGATGTCTGCACGTGTATTGATGGATACAAAAAAGACCATCGTGATAATTTCACATGTAGTCCAAACTGCGAACCGCTTTGCGAGCATGGAACTTGCGAATCACCTGGATATTGTAGTTGTGATATCGGTTACGAAAAAGACAAGTCAAACAACTATAGCTGTAAACCTATATGCGTAAAAATGTGCATAAATGGTATTTGCAGTAGTCCTGGTGTCTGTACATGTGATCCAGGATTTGAAAAAGGTGAATCTAACCCTTTCTTCTGTACCCCTTCTTGCGCAATGGGCTGCGAAAACGGCATATGTATTGCTCCCGATTTTTGTCGTTGTAAGCAAGGATTTAAGTTGATAGAGAAGGATATGAAATGTGTACCTGAATGCATCAATGGAAAACCTACATTAAACAATTCATGTGAGTGTTTACCAGAGCACGAGTTTGAAGAAGATTCGTGGTATAAGTGTAAAAGAATGTGTTCAACCAATTGTCAATTTGGTGAATGCACTGCAACAGAAAAGTGCACTTGTTTAAAAGGATACAAACTTGATGTTAACAATAAATATGTATGCAAACCAGTCTGTAAAAAACCTTGTATGAATGGAATATGTATTGCACCAGATACTTGTAAATGTACTGAAAACTATAAACACGATTCCAATGACAAGAGTGTTTGTCTTCCGCAATGCAGTAGTCCTTGTAGCAATGGTTATTGTTCAGCTCCCGAAAGGTGCTCATGTAATTACGGTTACAAAATGGATACTTTCCGTAAACGATGTATACCTAAGTGTTCTGGCCCATGTCAAAACGGGAGGTGCACAGCGCCCAATAAATGTACGTGCAATTTAGGCTACATCAACGATTCTATGGATGAATATATTTGTAGACCGTTTTGTTCGAAATCGTGCACAAATGGCCACTGTATTGGTCCAGAAAACTGTACATGTAATACTGGATATTTGAAACCAGACAATTACTCTGATTGCCAACCTATATGCAAGAAACCGTGCGTTAATGGTAAATGTGTTGGACCAGAATTATGCGAATGCTGGCCGAGTTTCAAGCCTGTTGCAGGATCTCCTGATAAGTGCAGGAAAAGTTGTATCCCTGAATGTGTATATGGGTATTGTTCAGTAAATGGGACATGTGTTTGTTATGACGGTTTTACTGGAAATAACTGTTCAAAAGAGACGAGTCCCCCGATAGCCGTGGCTACTGCAGGAATAAAAATGATACAGTAAGTTTTCAGTTGTTTTATTTTTTAAAGTAATTGCTATTATGATCCAATGCTACGGTTCGTGTAAGTATATGGCTGACTCCACAACTACTCTTCAATTATTTTTTTATCTATGCCTTTATCCTTTCAATCGTTTACACTTTATCTTTTATCTTATGACGAAATTAATACGTCGATCAATGTTAGATTACGTGTCCAATACACATTATTCGAATAAACTTAACAATTTTACTAGAATCCCTAACATTAAAGTATTCATTTTTAAATATTTTCTTACATTCATTTATCTAATTTATAATCTTACCCTAATTTATTTGTTTGCATGTTGTTTTTGATGATGGTCATTTGGCAGTACGATTCAATTAGGATCACGGCCAAATGTACAACTAAACTTCAGAATTTTTACTAGAATTCCCTCTGACCAGTCATTTACAATCAATTTTTCTACATATCTCGAATGATTTTATGTATTCATCTTTTAGAAAGTGACTTAGTGGCCAAGTGCGTACTGAAGATAATTCAAATATGTACTTTGAACATTTGAATAAATCAGACTTAAAAATATACCCACCCACCTGATTCTCTTTGCTTTTAAAAAATTAAAAGAATTTAGAAGAAAACTTTTCAAGAGGTATCTTATTTTCAAACATCTATCAGCGTTTTCTTATTTCTCCTAGTTTTAAACCTATTATAATATTTTTATTTTAACCATATCCGTTTAAAAACGGCGCACATGGATCTATATAATGTGAAGATTGCTTTGACAGTTTTTTTAACGAATGATACTCGTCAAAATTTAGTTCATATCTTGGTTCCATTTTCAAAAAAAGAAAAAAGATGTCGAAGACAGCTACTGTATTTGAACACGCTATTTTCTGCTTGTAAGTTAGATGACTCACATACGAGGGCAACTATAATAATATATTTTACGGTTATGTTGTATATCCGGGAATGTTTGTATGAAGAATATTTAATTGTACGATAGCATATTGTTTATTTAAGCTAAAATTAAATATTTCTAACTCTAAAGTTTGAGTATAATGCTGTAGACTTTCAGTTTTATATGTGTATAGTAAATTTATAGAAAACGATAATTGTTTATTTTACTGAAAATCGGATATTACGATACAAAACCCTCTAGATCAGTGGTTCCCAATGGTTGTCGGTGCCGCCCACCAGTGGGCGTTGTAAAGATTTTTAAGGAGCGTTATTGGTTTAATGAAAATTTAGAGAGTTTTGCCAACTACCACCCTATTAGGCAATACTCGCGAGAACGTTGTGGGTTACATTTTTGATTTGAAGAACGAGAGTCGGTGTGTTTTTTGCTGAATAGGGGGAGGGCTAAAAGGTTGGAAGCTTATGGTCTAGTGCATGTGTTTCCAAACTGCCTATGCCCGTGGACCTTTTCTTACAGCAAAAATCTGACTATGAACCCCCAAGTGAAATAACTCTGGACAACTGCATAATAAAAAAATACTAATTTGACTTTGATGTCTTGAATAGTAAATGGTGACTGTCGCATTGTTTTTTTCAACTTACATATTAATAAAAATGGGTCACAATTATTTTACTTTATATTAAACCTTTCACGGTTGTCCCCCCCCCCCCGAAGTTGCCCACGCACCTTCAAATTAATTTTTTACAGACCACCTCAGCAGAGCTCCTGGGGATCTCTAGGAACCACTGCTCTAGGCGAACAATTTAAAAACAAACGTTCAAGTAATGAAAAACATTTTATTTTTACCGGAAGAGTCTACTAAGCCTTCTTCACCTCAAATTATTTTGCTGAAAATGATAACTTTAGTTAAATGAGGTTATATTTATTTAGTCATATTGTGTACCTGAAATTTTCTCTAGTCTACTGAAGTATACGTTTCATAAAGTATGTATATAAATAATTTTACTATACTATTTTCAGGTTTGGCGATTCACCGCAGGACTTGGCTTGGATATTTGCAGGGATTTTGGCTGTTGGTGTTATTCTTTTGGCAATTCACAAGGCGTTCCGAGAAACAGCCTGCAAACGCCAAGACTTCCCAACACCAAGTAATTATAAAATATTAATTATAAACAATATATTTCATGAAATATGGCGCAGAGTGTGAATTAACTAATTGAAAATTAATTCAAAGCGTTAGAATAAAGACACGACCACATGACTTGCAAAAGAAATTATAAAATAAGTGCATAGCAAGTCTTATCTTATCCAGAATTGACATTCTACCTTAGAAATTATTTGACTAAAAGCTTCCATTGCCTTAACCGGTGAAGTGCCAAAAGCGAGTTAGCTCGTACGACTTAAAACTTGTTCGCTAGTCATAAGTATAATGATAGTTTAATGTAATATAAATACACATTAAATTCAGTTTTCTAAAGTTCTCGGTGTAAAGCTATCACAAAGTGTCTTAACAATTTATTATTTCTTCAATCATCAGGTTAAAAAAGCCGACATTTTAACCTATCGAAGAATATGATCGCGAATATACGTCCGCTCAAAATTCGCTTTGAAGACGTATACGTACGTCAAAATCCAAGAAATAAAATACTTGTTTAATATAATACTTATGCACCAAATAAACATTATACAACAACAGTATTGCATACATTTAATAAAATTCAAAATTTAAAGCAATATTATGAATAAACTTTCACCCAAATGTGCGACCGTAATAAAAAAATCACTCTTGACAGGTTAATCTCGATATAAATATATTTTCTAATTGGGGTATCGGTTATTTTTTGCAGGTTACTGGACTTATAGCGACAATCTATTCATCGCTGCAGATACATTAAATTACAATAATTCCCAAAGGTATAGCAATCCAATATATTCATCAACGTTGTCCAAACCTAGTCAACATTTTCCGGCAGATAAAGAAGAAGTAGTCTGGCTGAACTCTTCAGAAAACATCGACAGCAATGCAGAAACAATTGAATACACTGACTCAAGTACTCTCAATCAAATGGAAATGTCAATAGAAAGTTAGCAACATTACATAATGAAATCGTTTAACATAGCGAACTAAAATATATTTTCGCGTTATGAAATGTATACTAAGAAAACACTACAATGTTTTTTTATGTAACAGCAGAGTTAAAATGTAAAGTTTGCACGTTGCATCTAATTTTTTTTACATAGGAGATATATTCCAGAGACTACAGTGCAAAAAAGCCGTGAAAAAAAACTATTTTCTTTTTCTTTTAAGCATGTCTGCTCCGAAACAAAGCATATGGATCTCCATAATGTGAAGATTGTTTTGACAGTTAAATTTTTACGAGTAATAATAGTCAATTATTAGCTTACCCGTTTTGGGTTCGTGTCTTGGCTGTAATACAAAATACGAATAAACATTTGTAAAATTTGCGACCAGTCGGACGCCACTATCCACTCACCTACGTAGGGCGACTTAAAAAAGTATACGAACATATAAAAACTGAAGATGTATCTTGAATGACATTAATATCTTGTGCTTATTTTAATTAACTTGTTTTGAATACAAACAATACATATTTTTTTATTCTTTTAGATTTTTAAACCGTATAAAAATAATTGGTACTTTTTCTTGGACTGTGTTATTTGGAAACCGTGTAAAAACCGTTTAAAACGAGACTCAAGTGTGATTTATGAAGCATTTCTTCGGGCATTAACATTAATTAACAACTGACGAAATAAACAAATGTTAATTACTTTTTGTAAATTAATTCTCGTATTTTTTTCACGGAAATTTTTATTATTATATTATGTACAAATTGTTTAAAAAATGCAAAAATAATTATTTTTAAATGAATAATGAAATTTTTTAAAAGCCGGCAGATTGAAATGTTTTATCTGACAATAAGTAATTCAATGTATTTTAAAATAATGCCTACACTTACTACCCCCAGGTAATACGAAAGCGCAAACTTTGCGGACACTGATTATTACAAATATTGGCCTAATTAAAAGATAATTTGTCATAAGCCAAATATTACTTGATATTTAATGCAATAACTGATATATATACCATTGTTCATCTGAGTTGCAAAAATTAGCGATTTTTAATTTGCGTTAAAAGAACATAAATGTATTCAATTATGAAGAATTTTTGAATATTTTTACATTGTGTTAACTGAATTTTTTTGTAATAAACTATTTCTACTACAAATTTTATGTGATATCTAAAAGCTTTTCCATTAACCTGTTCAGAGAACTAACGCACATACTATGCGTCCACTCAAAATTCGCTTTAAAGAAGGATAAACGTATGTGTATGTGTAACACAAAGCAATAAAATACTCATACATATTAGTTATGTATCAAATAAACATTACACATTAATAGTATTGCATATATTAATTAGAATTCAACATTTGAAGCTAGATTAATGAAAAAACTTTCACCCAATTGCGCAACCGTAATTAATAACTCACTCCTGAAAAGGTTTATGAATATAAAATTGCGACAAGAATTTGGTAGAAATTATTTTTTTAATCAATTGATAAAACCGTGTTTGCCATAATTCGTTTCTATAGCATCATCATTCAATTGAATGATAATGCAATTTTGTTTCCACATCTCCATATGAACCAAATGCCTACGAGTATGTTAAGGCAATAAATTATTTATTTATCTTGTAACGATTTTTTAAACGAAGGCTATTATTTATTAAAAAAATGACACTATTTTCATATAGTTATTCTACCAATTATATTTTTATATTATCATCAGTTTTGTCTATAAATACATTTGTAACTGAAGAAAATGTTTGGACTAAACAAGCGAAGATGGTTTTTATGTTAACCTATTCAGATTCAAGTTTGACATCGATAAGATTGGGTCGTACGCGTCACCCCTCCGCATTCATGATATCGTGAGTCGTGTATATTATATATATTTATAGACTTGGTATTATCTTATTTTGGAATTGTGCGAAAGATGCTTTCTGCGAGTGAAATGTGACCCCTAAATGTATCGATCGTGTTTTGACGCATATGCGTTCGCTCAAAATTCGCTTTGAAGAAGTATAGACGTATATGTACGTCAAGCACCAAGCAATGCAATTGTTATATATACTAGTTATGCATAAAATAAACAATAGTATTGCATACATTTAATACAATTAAATATATAAATTTAGATTAATGAAAGAGCTTTCATTCAATTATGCAACCTTAAAAAAAACGCACTTGTGAAAAGGTTATATTATATTTCGTGGAAACATATATAAAAGTTTTGCTATAATTGCAATATTGTGTTTTTCCATGAACGATACACAGTGAATAAATGAATACAATTATTTTTTATTTGGCACAATAACCAAGAATGAGAAATAATTAAGCCTTCTTATATTTAACATTTTGGGATACTATATTGAAACTGATTTCATATTAAATGTAAATTATTTAACTATTTTATAACGAGATATATAACCATTGAGTTTTGACATCGTACGACTTGAATTTTGTAATGAAAAAAATATTCACGTTATTAACGATTTGATTAGTGAAATACTCGTAATTTTTCGCACATAATCTTGAAAGCGAGTTACTTTTGCATATCGCAATTTTTTTCAATTTAATTCAAACTGGTTGTTGAGTATTTATATATTTATCTAGTGTATCGGATTCCATTTCATTATCAAAGGAACACTCATGTAAAAAAATGAATCCAATACGACTGATTTATGTGACATTTTATGTGAACAGGGCAATCTTTTTTTATTTACAACAATGATTCTAGAAAGAGTATAAGGGAATTCTTCAATGAAGCATTGAACTTTTATTTTATTAACCAATTTGTTCGTAATGTTTGGGCATTTTTTTCTATCATAAAAGTATATGATATAATTATTATGACTTCCACATATAATTGATGGATTTATGTAGTATTTGTATGATACATTTTATTTGAAAATAAAAGAGTGGCTTTGAAAATAAGGCATCTGGGCGTACACGTACGCCGATACTAATCAAAGGGTTTTAATATATAGCAGTATTTTGTTTGGGGTTACAATTGTATTTTATGGACCATTGATATTGAAAACTTTTTGACCATCTAACTTGAAGGCAGAAAAAATTGTAATGCGGACTCTTAAATATTTGCTGAGAAATATCAAACACACAATATTTACAGATAACTTAGAAAGATATTCTGTTTTCTTCTCCTACAAGTACCCGATAATGTCGCCGCTGGCAATCTCTCTCTCCTCTATTTGATGAACAAAATAGTGTATGTAATTGAAAAAATCTTAGTTATTATTTGTTCACGTCTAATAAACCTTCTTATTTTTTCTGTGACTTGGTGCATCCCCGATAATTGATTCGTGCATCATTTACAAACTGAAAACCTATATAAACGATGGCTGTATAATATAATCAAATAAATATGATAAGCATTCATGCAAAAAAATTTCGAAGTACTATAAAACGTCATGAATGTAAAATACAAATAATACAACGTTAAATATA
>JAPMAE010006115.1:765-12650 GCA_036584705.1 Rhyacophila sp. 25_7
GGTGTATTGATCTTCAAAAAGAGCAAAGGAAGCTTTAGGCCGGAAAGAAAATTGGGTCAATGTAGGCTTTCGGGGTTAGCGACACTACGAAGTTTTCTTAGAACTTTCCATGAGAGCCAGCTGATTGACTTTGAAGTCGGCCAATTAGTCGTAGTTGCGTGGAGAAGTCTAGATTCTCGACTTAGCTAAACTTAAGTCTAAAATGAAATGAAAAAGTACTGTCACAAACTTTACTTGTAGAACTTTTGCGACTCGCGTCCGATTCTTTAACTTTTGACTTACTTGCTCATACGAAAACTTTTAAAGTTTTACATACTATTCTGCATTCTTTTTAAGTATATATCATCACTTCAACATAACAAAACTTATGTGTTAAATAAGTACACATTTTTACTTTGAGAGCATCCATATTTAATTTTTTTTATATATATGTACAAATAAAAGAGATTTCTGCTAGTAAAATAACAATTAATTATATAATATTAAATAGGGGTCGTTCATAAAACACGTAACGCTTTTAAAAAGTAAGGAGAGATGGCCACCAATATCTACACGGCGTTACAAGGGGGAGGGTTATAGTTTTTATTGTTACGTAACACTTCCCTCTCAAAAAGTGGATAGGAGGTGATTATAAATTGCATTTCTATTTTAACCTTTTCTATACTAGACACAATGTCACAACCTGGTAAGCTGTGAATTTATAAGCAAAAATAGAACCTAAGTATTTCTTTTAAAAGTGTATTGAATGTTTCTTTATAACGACTTTATTTTTAATGACCATATTTTAATCATATCTCTGCACTTTTATATTTAAAATCATCCAAAATATCTGAACTTGTGTAGCAAACTACATTTAGAGTTGTGCGAGTTAACTTGCTTCTGGTAGTTAATCTGTTAATGTAAAATGTTACGTAACTGTTGAGAAGATGGAGGGGGATCAAGCTAAATTTCTACATGATGTTACATGGTGGGAGGGCGGGTAAAAAAATGTAAGAAAAAACGTTACGTAGTTTATGGACAACCACATATTTAAATAAGTATATGTATATAAATCACCTTCGTTAGGCTAGTGAATAGGTTGTATGCCTAGCAAGCGCATGTCATGGGTTCAAGACCCATGCTGGTTGCAAAATTTCAACCAATTGGTTTCAAATGCACATGAAAAAACTTATGCCACAATAATTTTTGCCAGTTATAGAATTTGAACCTTTACCCCTTGGTTCGTGAGTCAGATGCGCTATCCACTCACCTAGGAGGATGATAATAAATAATATACATTAAAAAAATATCAATGATTTTCAGCAAACTTAGTTTACCCGTATTTATAAATTACAATTATTTACAGCGATAATAATTTATAAAATGTTAATATAATAAGACTTTATATTAATATACTACCATATTAATTGACTTTATTTGAAAATATACATAATAGTAGAATAGAAACAATGCTATAGACTTAATAATAACTATAATATTAAATAATCTCAAAGTATAATAGTTGCAATACGAATAGAACTTGTCATGCCTAATTTTAGTTTTTTTTAAATTTCGTGTGCCTCATTCTAAAATAAACATTTTTACTTATTGATATATCTAGATATTTTTTTAAAATATAGTTTATTAAAATGTAACATTTTTTTACATATTAGTCGGCCACTATTTAATTGCATAAGAATTTTAATATTATAATTTATTTTACATACTATCTTACAATAAATAGTTGGTGAAAGGAAAACACATTACGGGATAAAAGTCTTTGATACTTTCTCGTGTAGATAATATGACCAAAGCGTTTAAAGAAATATCGTTGACGACAGCAGATAAGGCTGTAAGAGTTCATTTTATTTTCCCTTTTTCTACTGAAACTAAGTTGAATTCCGCTACTAGGGTTATAGCTTTTTCTTTTAAGTTTTTACTAGGCATTCTTATTTCATTTTTTATAGTTTTTATGTTTTTTGAGGAAATATAATGTAACCAAGAAACGCTCAATGTTAAATACCGTAGTTAAGAAAATGAATATATATATAATATATTATAATCTATTTTATGATTTTTTACAGCATAATACAGCATATACATATGTGTATATATATATATTACCATATATTACTCGTATGTATACCAAATTCTGTTAAAA
This sequence comes from Rhyacophila sp. 25_7, assembly GCA_036584705.1. Taxonomy (NCBI): domain Eukaryota; kingdom Metazoa; phylum Arthropoda; class Insecta; order Trichoptera; family Rhyacophilidae; genus Rhyacophila; species Rhyacophila sp. 25_7. Next base: position 2,906 of record JAPMAE010006115.1, read on the forward strand.
ATAAATCATACCATTCTTTCTAATATTAAGCTTCTCCTTACTGATTTTTTACAAGTAATTAAATTAGTTTAATTAATTCTCATAGGTAAGTGAAAAATGCATCCAACTTACAGACAAGAGTCTAGGATTCAAATTCCGTAGCTGGCAATAATTGTACAGATTATTCTATGTGCATTTAATACTAGGACATTGGCCGAATTAGTTAACCTAATAACGGACAATTATTAATCGTAAAAAAATGTTTTAACAGTTTTTAGATCGTGGTGATCCATAATATTATACTTTAATAATATGGCTACAGATATAAAGAAAATAATAGAAAAACAAAATTTGTGATTCATGGACTTACAACTGAAAAATATGTCCGTTGGGCCAAATCTACTCGAATGTAGAAGCGAAGACCTGCGGTGAATAATGTGACGTGTATTTAAGCCTTTGAAGCAGTGGTTTTTGCAGTTCTGAAGCAAAAATGATGTGATATAATATATACTAGTCCACAATCCAATAAAATGTCCCATATATAATATTTATCCGAATTCTTTTGAGAAATACTGCACTTAACCACCTCGAAGGACTAAAGCAAAAAATAGAAAAATACTTATATTAACTAGTGGAATCGATTTTTTTCACATTGATTTCAGTAATTATTTGGAATCAAAATATATTATATTATCTAATCATCTGTAGAAATAGTTTATTTATATGTCCTGGATAAGTCTGATCGACTTTATATTTGCATCTTGCTCACCTAATATGTTGCACTTTTTCAGGTAATTACTATATTCTCCGCGTCCAATTATTACGAAATCGGCTCTAATAAGGGCGCATACCTAAAACTGGTAGGACCTCAGCTGGATACCCACTTTGTGCAGTACACGGCAGCAATCTCGAAAACCAAACGACTTACCTTCCGCCAACGTATTGGTCTCGTGGAGACGTCAGCCATTCGTGAACTCAGCGCTCATATATTGGAGAGCAAATTGGATCTAGAAACCCACTTCCGAAGCTACGACAGGGATGGTGATGGTGAGTTGATTTTATTTACACAATATTTCATTGATACAAAATAAAAAAAAAAATATTTTAGATAAATGTATTTTCTTTGCTACTCATTGTTGAATATAAATTCTTTCATCAGACAATTACGCAACCTTTAAATTTGTTATTTTGAAACATAAACAAAAATCCTCTTATCGTACAATTTATCATTATGTATATTGCTAAATATATACAAAAAGAGTATTAGCCTAGTAAATATGAGTATATAGTTTATGAAGTTATTAATAATATTTTAAATTATGTATTTGACATAATTCAATATTTTTTTTATTGTTTTATTGACATAATTCAATATTTTTTTTATTGTTCTATAATATATGGGTAATTAATTTATCAAAACTATGCATGTTTACTTAATATATTGAATAATTTACTACTTAATTAACTTTCGATTCGAAATATTCTCGAGAAAAATGTTTTTTTTATTTTTAAATATAAAACCGTTGTACAGCTACTATAAAAAATCAGACACGATTTTTTTAAATTTTATTATTTAAAAAACTATTACGTTGTATAAACAACATAAAATCTGAGTGTTTAAAATATTCTATGTATCTGTAAATACCCACTTTTTATATTGAAAAAATCCTTCAGTAAATTTTATGTTTTAAAAACGTTGGGATTTATCATTTTTGTAATCTATTTTTCTATATACTATAAATAAACGTTCTTACATATAAATTAGTTCATCCATTTATGTAAATTTCCATTAACACAGTTCATTGAAAAGTATAATATTTTTACTAATCTACTAGAGACCAAATGTCGACACGCATATGTATCAGTATAACGAGATTTGGGTTAATCTGTACGAAATTTAAAAGCTCTGATGATACTTAATCTAAATGATCTTCTCTAGAAAAAAGAATGTGTGAACTTATAGAAGTCTGTGATTGGGTTCTCTTTGTTATCAAATTTGACAAAAAAGAGAATTTCTTTGATTTAAAAAGTGATTGATTTTTAATAAACATGTTATAATATGATGCTTCATTTTTACGATATCTCACCAAATGTGTGAAAGGTATTGGAAAATATAATACCAGTGATTATATGTTCTTTCTTTTCTTTTAATCGTATCCGCTCTGAAACATAGCATATGGATCTCCTAGGTTTTTTTATGATTAATAATTTTCAATAATTAGCTTAACCATTTCGGATTCGTGACTTGGCTATAATACAAATGAATAAATATTTTTAAATGTTTGCAACCAGGACAAACCTTGAACCCGTGAATCCGCTTGCTAGGCGTATTAGTGGTCTCGTTTGTTAGGCTAGCAAATATCGTATATTTTACATGGATTTTATTGCTCTATTTAGCACTATTTTTGTGGAAACAATTACCAGCAAAATAGAGGGTAATAATAAATGAGTATAAAAAATACAATTTGTAGCCTTATAATATCTATAATATAAAATATAATTTAACATGTCTATAGCGCTTAAGTATTTTGTTTAAATAACCAGAGCATAATGATTTTTTTGCAACGTTTATAATGAAAAAGGTTTACACGATTTTCCTGCATTGCAGATAAAAGTAAAGTCGGTTGTGAAAATACGAATACTCCGGGATTTTGTATACGACCAGATCGAGCAAAAATAAAAAAACATCGTGATGTAGGTATCTAAGGAAACAATTGTTTGTGAAAAGCATTACTTGCTACCACTTTACGTTTGTGACTAATATAGTTTCGTATAATTTGAATTTTTAATGGTTAGTAGTGTAATGTAAAAAATTTCTAATGCGGAAATATTAATTTTCATAAAACAACTCTAAATTTTTATTTCAATATCGTCTTTTAGTCTCAAATCAAACAGGATTATGAGAAACTATTATAAAGTGAAATATAATTTCAGTACAGAGAAAACAAGTATTTTTTTCCAATTATGAACATTTTTTTTAGAACTAAAATTATTATTTAACGGATTTTGTGGGCTAAAACGTTTTTTATTTGATAACAGTTTCAAAACAGTTCTGTTCTGTAATCATTTTAAGCTAAATGCTCTTCTAAAATACGAAGCCTGTCAAAATTTTGAGTGATTAAAATTTTTCATCTTTTTACTTCGTTTTTTTATACATTTTATCAGCAATATTGTGTTAAGCGGACAGTACTAACGTTGCTACATGTAAAATATATGAGTGAAAAACTTTTAATACTTATTAATTAATTTTAGTTAAAACTTTTTCATTATAGGAGGAATATATTAACAATATTTGAAGTGTTTACAAGACAATAATATGATTATAGTATTGACGATTTCGGTATAACTTTACTCATAAATATTTATTTTGGATTGTTTTGAGACTCATTTTTTTCTTAACTATTTTATTTTTGTTAATTTTTATGTATAAAAATTGCTTTTTTCAATACTTTACTTAGTCGATTTTAAATCACTTTAAATCTTCGATTTTTCCACTGTTTATTCCGATACTTTGATATAAAAAATCAATTCAAATAATAAATGTTTTGTGTGTTACGACGTTTAATAAAATAAGAATAGTTTATTTAAACAAAGAAAAAAAAAGTTTTATTTCATTATAAAATAATAAAACATGTATTTTTACTCACATTGACATCATTAACTAAAATTAAGTTTTTTTGCTACTAAGTTTACTTATTAATTTGTTAAAAAAGACTTTTTTTATTCTATATGATTTTAAGTTGATAATCTTTCTATTATTACATTAATTATTATACCTAATAAAACTGGACAGTCCTTCGTATAATTTAATTTACTATCTTTATTGGATATCAGAACCAATGCATCAGCAAACCCTACTTAGCAAACCAAGTGTAACTTATGGCGCCCCCCGTTAAGTGATAAGAGAATGCGGCGAAGGCTTAGGGAGGTACGTTCTAAGGTATAGGGGATTGCAAGCCCACCTTTTATTTAAGGTTTCTCCGCCTTCATTAATATAAATTTCGGGCGAACTTCACGTCCATTTAATAATATTTATTGGTATTTATTGAAGCATATTTTTATTTTTTTAATAAATACTCGTATAAAGTTAAACGATTAAAAAATACATAAAAATATTCAATGAATATTTTAATTAAAAAAATATATTATGCATTCAAATATTCAATATATGACATTGAAATTGTTATACGTGGTTTTGTCTATACAATAGATATCAATTTGTAATGACATTTAAAATCTTAATAATTACTTTCAATATTTAGGCTTTATACTAGTACTATGGTGTTATATATAAACGAATGAAATGTTTTAATAATTGAAATATATTCTTTTCCTTTTCTTTTAACCATATCCGCTCTGACACGAAGTATATGAATATCCACAATGTGAAAAATGTTTTAACAGTTTTTTTACGAGTAATAATTGTTAGTTTTTAGCTTAACCAATTTGGTCCATGTCATGATTTTAAATGAACATGAATAAAACCTGTGCACTTTTTGCCAGCTATTGGATTGGAACTCTAGACTCTCGGGTCTTGAGTCGGATGCACTGTCCACTAACCTACAAGGGTGAGGGAATATATTATTCATATAAAATTTCCTAAAATTAAAAACCCAAAAAATAAATGATTTGATTTGAAATTAACTCACTTTTAAAATGCCTTTTCACTTAGGTGGAATAATTTAATCATAATGTCTATAGTATCACTATATTTTGTTGTCATTGTTATTACTTATTGTGCTATATATTATATTATACAAATAATAAAATAGTTTTTTTTTATTTTGGAATAAAAATAGCTCTGTCATATACATTGCATCAAATAGTTATTGGAATAACAGAATTGTTATTCACACCACGCAAATGTCAAATAATGCGTAGGTTAAAATAATTGACGCCTTTTGAACGAAACTTTAGTTTGTAGTGAAAAGCTTCAACCTTTACGGAGTATGTCAGTACTTAATAACTTTTATGAAAATAAATGAAAAGAATCTCTATAGCATAAGTATTCATACTGAATGAATTGTGGAAAAGCATGCTTGAAGCATGAAAAGCAAAAACAATGCTTAAAAGTATAATATCATCCATATTTGCATAGTAAATTATCTGTGCTTCGTATGAATTATATATATATTTCTAAAAATAAGTATATGCTACAGTTATTATTTTATATATTTTCTAAATAACATTTTAAAAGCTTTATACCTCAAAACAATTGTTCACTATGCTGTTGGGCAACTCTCAAACACTTTGTTAGAATTATTATGCCTAACGCACACTTTGAGGGTTTACTGTAATATACATTTCGTAGTTATAATTCGATTACAAGATCGCAAAAGTTTCCATTAGCTGTTTTCTGATTGCTTTCAATTTCACAGCAATACAGTCTCGCCTTGCTTTAATTGCAGTCGAAATTGTCGAAGCGGGGTATCTTTGGCCTCATCGACTAATTGGGTCGAACGCAGTGGCTCTCGTGGAAATACAAAATAAATATTTATACTTACATATATCACGCAAAGTATATATATATTATCTGCGTTGCGCTAGAAATAAATGTAATTCGATTGATGAATAAGTTACACATTGATGGATTAAATAAGTATTTTATTGATGCAACTTCTTAATATTCAATACATTTTATTTGACTTGCATTTAGAGCGTGTATTTTTTTTATTTGAAATTGGCAATACGATTCAAATGAAAATATTGTGATAAAAAAACGCAAATATACATATCCGTTTTCTATTGTTAAAAATGTCAAAATTCAATAGATCATATACAGTAGAATTTTGAAAATGCTTTATGTAAATAGGAACTTTGGATCATAAAGGCAAAATTACAAAAACACACTTATGAGATATAGAATAAAACAGTTTTAGAATAATAATTTATTTCATATTTCTGTCTTTAAACATTTCATTTCATTTGTAGTTTCATTCCACTTAACCTAACCTTACTTAACCTTAAGATAACCACTTATCGGATGAGCTTCTTCATCTTTCGGTCACTAATAGATTTTTTTAAAGCATATATATTAATGTTGAAATCTATTTAAAAATTATATTTAGAGAACTTTCAAATATAATATGTAACCAAAATAATGCTATTTAAAATAAAAAAGGCTAATACAGTATTTTTCAATCAAGTATTTTTATGATAACAAAAATCATTTGTAGTAAATAAAATAACAACATATTTCTTATATCCATGTTCTGGATTTGAATATAGTCGTAATATAAGAGAAAGTAAAAAATAAATAAAATAGTATATATGAGGAAAGAACGAAATAATAATAAAGCGTTAAAATGCTAAGTATTTTTTTTATTCGTAAATTTTAATAACACCTATATAGCACGTTGTTACAAGAAAGAAGAAATTGAAAAATACTTGAAAAATAATAATTATTTTCAGCTATAAAAACCCTACACGGAAATTTCTTCACGTCCGCTACATTTTTTTACTGCCGCTTTATCAAGAAATTATCTGTAGTTTATATTATAAACTCAGAAAATGATTCTTTTAAAGCTATCTCAAAAGCATTTTAACCATGGATAGATGCTATCTAAAATAGCTTTAAAGTATTAAAGTTTAAAGGTGAAACTAAAATATCAGCACTATTCTGATTAACGGAAAATTTTTCCATCAAGATATTTTAAATTTAGTTTAGTTTGAAATAAATTGTTAAACTTAACAAATTTTTGTCATTTTCATACTGTTTGTTTATGGTAAAGAAGATAAAATTATCGTTACTTTTCCTATTGATAAACACATACTTTTTTGTTTTATGATTTTAATCAATATTACTCCTTATAATAATTTCAAGTATAAATATATAAGAAAAGGACATACGTATATATATGTTACTTTATAAACAGATAAGACCTATTATTTTGTGATTTGAACGATATTATTTTAGAATTCAAGAGATATTTTTTTAGATAGATATTTAATAATTGTTATCCATATAAAATGTATAACGAGCGCGTTTAGGCAAAAGGCAATGAAATTAACCTAGAAGGAAATGAAAATTAGGGAGGCACACAACGTTTTTTTAATGATTTTTAGTCAAAGTAACATTAATACAAACTTGAAGCGCATGATGATCAATAATTAGTGTTTTATTTTCCTGGTGTGATTTGAAAAGTTCTCAAAGGAAAATCTTTAAAATTGAAGATTAAAGCTTTTTTAATTTCATGCAAAATTAGTAAGTCGTTTTGTTTTCAAAATCGAAAGCTAAATTTCTAATATAAATCGGCGTTTTTGGGTTAATTCCTTTTGACAGAACGTGTATTTAGTTATATATTTTTTTAATTTATCAATGGTTAAAAAAATATTATTTTTATTTGCTTACAAAATGAGTAAATAATAACATAACAAATAAGTGACTGTAGAATTTTCTTACGTTTTGCGCTCATTTTCCGATTACATTTCCCTAAAGTAAGCCTAATCACGTATAGTCGCGTGATTGCATCGTTAGGCAAGGCATGTTTAAACTGTATACGGTCAAAGGGAAAGAAAAACGTTTTACGGGGGTGTTTGCGCGCACTCGAAAATATTTACAGGTGCCTATTCCTGTAGCTTGACATTTAGATGAAATTTATTGATAAAAGCCTTTTCATGTTTTTACAGTATGGCACCTGGATTGCATCATTTTTCAAAGTCTAATACTTTTGCATTTTTGTCATTCCAAAACATATTACATTATATTAATCAGTACTTACTTGCGTAATAAAACATATTTTGTATTTTTTCTCGTAAATTATATATTTGTTATTGTGATATCATTAAGTATACTATTGTAATACCTTATGTGTAGATTAAAATTTAAAAAATCAGTATTTTTTTATATAATAATTAATATTAATTTACAAAAGTATAAAATAAATAATAGACTTTAAAAAAAAATTTAATAAATTCTCTATTTATGAACTTTGGCCAAATACAAAGACAGAAATTGGTAATTTTATAAAAGATATTTAATTAAAATACGATACGTTATTACAACAGATATTTTTTTAATTAAATTTAATTTTAAAAAAGTAAAATTATAATAATAACAATTAAATACAAAGACCACTATGTGTTCTCGTGTATTATACCTGAAACTTTAAGTTATAACAAACTCAACTTCTTCTTGTCCAGACATTGTTACACCACAGCAAGTGTGAATGTTTAACAAGAAAACCTTAAATAAATACAAGTATATTAAATATATAGAAGGTTTTTCAATCATGGCTTAATTTTTATGATCAATTTAATAATATCTCTGCGTTTTTATATTTAAAATCACGCGACATATTTAAGTTTGTCCAACAAACTACGTTTTATGTTGTGAAAGTTAACTCACTTCTGGTACTTACTCAGTGAATATGTTATTACATATTCATTTCAAATAACGGGTAAAAATTTTCTTTCCTCAAAAGAAAATCATCTTTTTGTAATATTATAATTAACTACTCGTATATTGTTTTACTTAAAGCTAAAGTTACGTACACACGTAATGAATATCATTGATTAATAAAGATTATTTAATTTAAAAGTACTGAACTTAAATTTGACTTTAAACTACAAGTAGATCGGCTGTCCAATTTCAAAACCAACTTAGTATTTCAACACAAAATGTTCAGGATGACCAAATTGTTCGGTGAATTATCTACAAACATATACAAGAATAATTGCGGTGATCGGAACAGGGAAAAAATAGCAAAATTAGTAGGCGCATTTATTAATTTCATTACCTAGTGAGCAAGTATTAGTTACTAGGTTTTAATATTTTTTCTTAACTAATTGAGTTATGAAGTCGTTTTCGAAGAAAATATTGTTACTTGCTAAATTTATAAAAATCGATTTCACTTATATAGACACTGATTTCATATAAAATATCAGCAGTAAAATGAGCATTATAATTTAGTAATATAGAATATGAATTAAAACGAAATTTCATGTCATTTATAAATTGTGTACTTTAAAGCAATGAATTTTAAACTTTAAAATGCAAGTATATTTAAAATATATATAAATGTTTCCTTTGTTTTATAATTGAACAATCATACTATGATATGTAGACATTGTCAACTTTTCCGGGCCACCTGTGAGATATAGCATTAATGTTCGTGTGACAAACAATCAATTTTCTCACACAAGAACAGATTTTGCTAAGTTTACACAATCCAAATCCAATGGCGTCGATGAAAATGAGGGATATTGGTTTAATTCTTATTTTTAAATAAACTATTTCATCGTTTAAATCACATGTTCTTAAACTGTGATCTATGGACCCCTGGGAGTTTGTAAAGCCATTACTGGGGGTCTGCTAAATTTATAAAAAAATTATTTATTAAAATAACCAGCGATACATTTTCACCAATATTTATAATAACGTAGTGTTTATGAGATTATTGAGTCAGAAATTAAGTTTAAAGAACGACGTAATATACTGAGGGTTGGAATGGGGTCCGCAAAAAAATTTTGTTCAAGAATGGGTCTTCGGACTACATACGTTTAAGAATCCTTAGTCTAAATTTATTTTCTATCAATATCATACTTACCCGCCGATATTTTTTTTACCATTTACAGTAATAGAATATAATAATGGAAAAACTACCCAGCGTAGGTCAGTAGAAACTTAATAAATATGGGCACAGATTCAAATTATGTATTAGGCAAAAAAATGTGTTTGGTTGTGCTTATATAGGGTCTTTCATTAAGCGTTTCCTATCTTTAAATTTAAATAAAACAAAGTGTGTGTGAGATATCATCGATTTTT
>JAPMAE010006123.1:831-12644 GCA_036584705.1 Rhyacophila sp. 25_7
TATTGTTTTTGTAATGATTTTTTGATTTCAACAGCAATCTTATGGCCTTAAACTATATTCCACACCATTTAAACTTTTTAAGCCAAACTAACAAACAAATATGATAAAAATCATGATCTGAACTGCATGATCGATGGGTATCCATTTAATATCAGTGATTGCTGTAAACAATGACCCAGATAAATGATTGTCATCATAGTACTTATTTTTTTCTTCTGATAATCACCATTACACTTTTATTACTGATTAACAGCACTCAGATCCATTGTCCAGTATTGGAGTGTCTATCGCAACAATGTTTTTTGCTACAGCTGGGGCAATCACGAAGCTTGGATGAATATAACAGGTTTTCAACAACAGACGCACTAGTGCATACAACCACGATTGTGCACAGTCGCCTTCATAACACTTCCTACACAAATGGAAAGTTGTTTTTATCCACATACGATTTCAAACCTCTCCTAGTAGAGCTACACAAGACAGAATCACCGTGAACATTAGTGCAAAGACTTGAATTTAGAAAAGAAAAGATGACTAGGAATTTGTCATGACGTCCAATCCTCTATGGAATGAGGTACCTTGTCCACCAGTTGTATTGATGGCTCAATCAACTCGGCCGTCTAAGCATCAGTTTGGGAGTCTTTTTAAAATTACGCCCCATAAAATACCGCAAATTAAAAAAAACATTAAAAGTGACTTTGGTAGATACTATGTTCACATGCCCTATGTGACCTGTGTAGGAACGGATTCTGGTCAACATCTCCATATGAGATGAAAGCAATAGCGGACACTCCCATACGAAGTGTTCAACTGTGTGCTGATCATGCCCACATTTGCAGTTTAGTCTCTACAAAAGAGGGCCGTCTTACTGTACAAATTTTTTTTAAATCAGATTTTCTGCTTGATTTGAGAGTCTTCTTCTTTCCAATCTTATCATATCTAATATCGAATCTGGCCCCATTATATATCGTTTAACTTATTCTTCCTTTTCATCGTCACAACATCGTCTCACAGCGTGCCAGTGTGCCATGACATATCGGTTGTGGAGTACTGAGGTTTATATTTTACAAATTTAATGTTGTAGAACATCGGTTTATTCATACCTTATATAAATTCAATCTGATAACATTCATTGTATGAATTATCTCAGTATTGGTAGGAGCTGCTTAACAATGACATAGCATAGATACATTAGTTACCCATCCAAATACTTTCTGTTCAAAACTATACTTAACTTAGAGGGTAAATTGAGTTAATGAATTAAGTTACTTCAGAAATAATCTAATATCAGCGTTCACCGTTATTTAACTTATTTTAAAAAAAATATATACCTCTAAAAATATATATAACAGTGCACTCACCTTTTCATCTGACATTCTTGTTTATATTGACAACTTTTATACAATATACACTATCGTGACATTATGACAATATATCAAGGACCGAGTCACGCAAATTATCTGAAGAATGTGTGCAAGTAAACTTATTATCTACTTACCTAGTAAATAATCTGTTGGCATGACAACTCATGAAGTTAAAAATAACCGGGTGCCAAATTTGTTACGTGTTCATGTATTGATTTCACACCCTTGAATCGCCACTTAATTCAAAGTACCAATAAGAAAGTTTTTACAGTTCGTTTATTAGCTACAGTCATGACATGACACCTCTTGTCATGGCAACAGAATCAAAGCATTTCAACTCTTTAGCTTCTTGAATATCATTTCCTTACAATTAAATTAGATTTAAAAATTTATTTAAAAGATGACAGTATTTTTTCGCAGCACATTATATCAATTGTACAAAACAACAATGATATTGTTGACTGTTGGCAAAATTAAAACTATAGTTTCACTTCGCGGCAAACACATTTGAATACGTACTTGCCAATGCACAAAATAGTTATAGATAAATCAGAATATCACACATTGGCTGATCTAATAATATTAATGATATGAAGCGTCCAGTACCAAAGAGCGATATAAGCACATTTCAATATTTTTGTAAAGAATGTTTTTCTGTTACAATGTAAAATTCTTTGTTTCATCGTATTCCTTGTTAAAATTAAAACAAATTATTAGTGTGTATTAGCCAATAAATATTCAAATGAAACAAATATTGGCAAAATAAGATTTCACATATCGTGTTTTGAATGCATTTTTTTTATTTATACAAACACATCCCGCATTTGGGTTTGTACTAGTAAATCATGCAATGTGGTTATCAATCAATTAGTTCTATAACTAATATTTTTTCTTTTAATTAAAAAAATATATGCGTGGTGAAATGAATGTTTTTTTAAAGACTTATATATATTATAAATCAGAACTGGGGACAAACAAAAGCCTAAAATAATATTATTTTAGATGACGTGATGTTAATATTTTTTCGGAATTAAGGGCAGACGCACACTTGCGATTTATAATCGCAAGATTGTTTTGTCACCGAAATGGAACACATTATTTTTAATTCGATTCCACGCATATGCAACTAAAAATTGTAAGTGCTTTCCTGGCCTGCGGAATTCGATGAACTCCTAATCCAGGGAAGGATAGATACAGGATACGTAGAGTAGAAAATATAAAAATTTCATATGCTAATAAAAATAAAACTAAATATCATTAAAAATAATATTTATTTTTTATTGATGACATACTAAAATAACATATAAAATTTTTGGTAGCTAAATTATTATATAATTGCAAACAAATGAAAAGAAATACACAAAATAAAAACAAACAAAGCGTAAAAACAACAACAACAAACCAGAAATATTAAAAAATATATACATAAAATTTAACTTCAATCTTTTTTAATACCAAGTACATACATAAAACCTGTTTTAAAAACTTTTACTTCATACTGAAAATCATGTTTAGAAATAAAATAATTGCACGATACGTTTCTTCGAATATTATTACGAGTAGCAATATGTTCGACGCGATGTTTTCTGCATATATTTACACGCAAATAATTTTAAAATATAATTATCTTGCCATAGTTTTTTTTATTTTCGAAGATAATGCTTAGTAGCAGACTTAAAGCCTTTAGCGTTATAGCAATATGGTGGAGGGTGTATCTAACAAAATAGAAAGTAATGTATTTAGTATATGAGGTGGTTAATGCCAGAGTGGGCTATCCTCTTTCTGAGATATTTGAGATAATGAAGTTTCTAGTTTTTGCAACACCGACAATATTTTTTTAGCCCTCTCTGGTATTAACCGCCTCATATATATATGGGAAGAGTTTAATTTTAAATCGTATTTCGAAAAAAGTGAGTCCAAACATATATTGGATACTTGCCACACTTGGAATCTATTAAAGTTTTATATGAACAAAAAAATGTTATTATGCATAAAATATAATATATTTCATTTGAAAAGAAAAGAACAAATATTTTCTAACATAGCACTCCGCAAAAACAAAAAGATTACATAAAAAATACAAGTATTGTAAAAAAAAAAAAACATGTTTTCGATCATTCAGTACAAAATTTACTTACTTTAATAGTAGTCAATGGTATAAATTAAGACTTACCATCTAGTTGAGAATTCTTCTTGTCTATTTACATTCCGAATCCGGATAATTTACATATGGCAGCATTCAAAAAGTCAAAAACAGAAGAGTAATACGTAAACAATTTCGTCTTATTATCAGTTTTACTCTTGAAGATGACGGCGTTACCGCCCAGAAAAATATCTACCCCCAGTAAAATCTCGAAACAAAATGTGACCCCGTTGCAGATCCTCCTACAAATGGGGTTTCCGAAGCACAGGGCGTAAGTTTTCATTTATGCGTCTCTATAAATTAATCATATTTAATTACACAGGTTATGTACGTTCATCTTATTTTTGCTTAGATGTATTGAATTAAACATCAAGCTTTAAAAGAAATATCCAGTAAAATTTGTAGTTTTATTGGAACCCTATTTAAATTTTTAGTCTTCGTTACACATTCGATACTTATATGTCATAATTCTACCGGTGCCTTTCGAATATATTTCCGTGAATATATAACCAATTTATATCTTTATTATTTGTTTAGTTTATTCAAATTTTAATGTACTACTTCTACACGGTTTTAAAATGAAAAGGTATCATGCAATTTGACTAATATGATTGTAAGTGATGAAATAATGAGCTAATTATCTTCCTAATAAAGCTTTTTATAAAATATAAGCATACATAATCTACCGAATTGACAACATAAATATGCACTGCCCTACCTTTTTGTGTCTGTGATGATATCATAACACTACAAATAATTACCCGTTCCAAAAATATACCATATGACGTATTACTTATTAAGACCAAAACATTGCCGAACTTTAAAAAAAATCTATCTACAAAATAATCACGTTAAACTAGTTGGCTACAATGAAAAATATACTTTAATTATCTCGTATGCATCCACGATTCTAAATACAAAAAATGAAAAACTTGACTTTACTTGCACGATTTAATCTCCAAACGCCATCAGACCTGACCCAACGTATTTCTTTACAAATGCCATCAAAAGTAGGTTTATAGGATAATTACATTTCCGCAATCTGGGTTTTCACAAACAATTTACAATAAATGTTCGGAATTCATATCATAACAATTGGTTTTTAAATTCCACAATATGTTGAGTTTACACATGTTTACATATTTATACAAGTGTATTAAGAGTTCTTTCGTTATTATATTGTCACAATTATTGTTTTGAATACCTTGACACCATCTGTGTGATTTTCTCAAAATTTATGTATAGCATAATGTTTTATTAAATTGTATATACATATTACATTTCCTTACCACATCTCAGGCCAATACTAAATTAAATGACAGAAAGTTAAAATAACGTACTTTAAAAAGATATATAGAGTGCACCTGGTATGGCTTTTATAAAGCCTTTTGTCAAAATACTTAGAACTTTTCTTGTTATTTTTTTAATCATTATATTACTTATAGACTATAAAAACTCAATGAAACTTTAACAATACCATTATCACTGGAATATAAAACCACAAAGAATTTCAGAAATCAGATTTTGAGACGTTGACAGTGAATGTTAGTAATAAACAGTCTACACATCAAGAGATATATTTTTTATAACCTGAAAAAATATAGGTGAAGCAGAAAAAGTATAACAGCTGACATTTTCCTTCTAGAATCAAGGCATTAGCAGCTACGGGCAACAGGAGTGTTCAACTGGCGTCCGACTGGCTCCTCACACACGTCAGTGACGCCTCTCTCGATGAAGATGTCCCCAGAGAATACATCCTGTACGCCTGCCCCACTGGTACTCTTTTGGAACAGCTACAAGAGTTCTGGATCAAATCGAAAGAATTATGCGGGTGGAATGGCGCTCATAATTTCACCCCTCATGTTACCCTAGTATCATTTTTCAAGGTTAGTAATGGATTTATACTGAAGGTCTTCCATATCGTCAGTATACTTACTTTTTTTTCTGCCAGTATATCGACATACAATTGCTCATCCAGGCTTCTCTAGTTATTTTCCTCTAATCGTATATGCTTTTTTCATATCTCTCATGGTGTAATTTATTCATCTTTTATGAACACAATCGAGAAGAGGGATATCTACTAGAGATCCTTCTAGATTCATCACATCTGTCAACACTACTCACGTACTTGAGCCTCCTTGCCCTCAAGACATTAATTGAGGGGTGTATTTCCAAAGTGAACTTATTCCACTTCAATAAATTTTTGGCAAATGCCAAAAAAACCGTTTACGGTATCGATATTACATGTAGTTTTTGTTATCTTCATTGCAAATTATATATTATACTACTATAATAACAAAAAATATAAAATACCGACACCGTAAACAGTTTTTTTGCATTTGTGGAATAATGTAATTTCGGAAATACATCCTTCAATTAATCTACTATAGCTACATTTGAATGAAGAACATAAATGATAGACATGGAAAGACTGTTGATAGATATAAAATGAAAACAAGCAGAAACATTACAATAGTGTTGCAAGTATTGAAAAAAATCAAATGAAAATTTGGAAAAAGAAAATTAAGTAAGTATGCGTAACTAAAATAATAGATACTGTTTTGTACTGGCTTGAAGCTTTTATGATTACACTTTACTCTTGATTAGTCCAATTTCATTGGTATTATAAAAGATTTAAAAAAAAAAAAAATCCCAAGGAATTATTTTAAGCTGAACATAATAAGAATACGCGTGTACTCGGAGTGAAGTGTTAGACGAATATATTGTAATTGTTGCGGTTTTAATGGGTAAATGAAATAAATAAGACATTGATTATGAACAGATCAGACGAACACCTTATGCACGCTCAAGAAATATATGATGATGTTGTTAAGAAGAACAAAACGCGTCTTGATAAACATAAATGTGAAATTTCAGTTGGAAGTGTTTCATTTGTAGATAAATCATTGGGTCGTGAGTTTTAAACCTCTAGTTGATGAAGATTTATATTATTTTTACTTTTGTATTTAAAACCACGACAAATATCCAATAGTGAAATTACTCTTATAATGACAATTCTAATACTGTGAAGATTCATATGCTTATTTTCGAAGCAGAAATGGTGATATTATTGATTAAAAAAATATTTAGGGTAGTTAACTCTGTCCTCTTGCAATAAAGGACATTTTCCAATAAAATACGGTTGGCAACCCTCATACCATTTTTTAGAAAAATACTAATTTAAAAAATAAAATATTATCTACAGCTAAGCACGATTAAAACTCTAGAACAAACAAGCTACATTCAAATGAAGCACGTTTTACACAGACGAAGTGACATTTAAGCAGTGCTGCCAATTGTTCAAATTACAGTGTTAAATGTCGTCTTTTAGCTGTAAGAAATCTTTAATTTCGGAATTTCCAAATAGTAAAAGACAACGACAGGAAAACTATTTTAAATTATTGTCCTTCCCAATAAAGAGCTGTTCGTAACCCTAATTTAACATGACTTATTAAAAAAAATGTACGTAGTGAAAATAAATAAGTTACACAAAACATAAATTGTGTTCGTGTTACGTTTATTAAGAACATTCCGATTTTTAATTACGTAATTGGTTCTTGCAAGTAAAACATCATTCTTTGTATTTCATTCACAGGCGTAAAACGCAAAGCTTCCGACTACTCGTACATCCATTGTAACCAACAATGAGAAATAAATTCAGCGCTTGTCCGATGGACGCGAGGTATGAGTGTGATTCATTGGTCGCATAACAAAGAAGTAACACTGTACAACAAACGTAAGAAGAAAGAGACAAAATGGTTATTACATCCAAAAAGTGAAAGTTTGTATTCTCGCCGGATGACCTATTTTGCGCGGACCACTGTGTACTTTTGAGAATCGCCTTTGACAGCGTAGGATCAGCCGTTTGTGATTCATACAATAATGGGTGGGAAAGTACACGGCGGTTCGGAAAAAACGTGCATACTTATTGTTATTTTTCCAATGAATATATGCCACGAAATATTTATTGAAAATTTTCGATAAATTTGTAATGGCTCGAGTTATTTTATATTAAACACATTGTTTGCAGAAAACGGTTGTTTAAGCCCAAAGTGCGCTTTTATGGAGGCTAAAATTAATTTAGCAATAGCGTACGTCATCATTGCATTTTAATTTTCCGCTATTCAAATTAGTTATTTAAGCAGACAGGCATACAAAAGAAGTGTTAGAGATAATTAAAGATAATTGCTATCAATCTTTGGTAAAAAGTTATTATACTGAAAAATTAATAGCGTTGTCTACAATATTGCAAATATTAAAATTTTCATGTATAATGAAATTTAAACTGAAAACGAATGAAACTGTACTTGATTATTTAAATATATTTTATAGAAAAAATATGTAAAGCTGTGCTATTTTTTGTCTATATATTAAATTTACAAAAAAGTAGTTCTCTATATGGTCAAAGAAAGCTTACTTACTGATTAGATAACCCATTAGGTCCATCTTGAACCATTATAATAGTTGAACAAAATCATCCATAATTTGCAAGGATATAATGAAATATTGTTTATAAAGAACAATAAACGTAAAAATACATGATTGATTATTGTACTTGAAGCTCGAATTTTCTCTCAGACGTATGAGAAAAAAATATGACATATTTAGACTACGCTTTAGCATGCTGAGTTAATCCCTTGAAAAATAGAATATTACACGTAGCAATTAGCTGGATAAAGATTTGTTAAGACAACAAAAACAATCTGTAATTATTATTAATGATATTGTAGCAAATAGATTTCATTAAATAGACAATGTTTTTTGCTGATTTTATTATTATATTATAAACGGGGGCAATAATTTATTATATTCTAATTGTACAATGCTGATTTATTTAAAATAATCGTACAACTTTTTAATTCATTTTTTTTCACCGAAAATGTTATCTTATCTATTTGAAATATAGAATTAATCATAATTTTCTAATCAGATTAACATAATATCTATCATAAAACAAGTATTTTTGGTGAAAATATCAATGAAAAAAATGTTTAAAGTTCAATTGACAATTGACAGGTGTAGTATACTTACTACCTGATATGAAAAAAAAACAAGGCTTACTCGTTCCGATTGAAAAAAGATATTAATTTTTAGTTTAATACTTTTATCAGTTTATCTCTCAATTCGGTCATAATTATGTGCGTTGATAATATAATCATAACATTGAAATGAAAACAGTGTTTCGCGAATTTTTTCTACGAATAACATTTTCGAAACTAGAAATACTGATATCGTCTGTTTCAATCGTGCTGAGCAAAGATTGACAGGAAATTAAATTAATCATATATATATATATCTACACACTTTTAGTATATGTAAAATATTGGTACCTCTGAATTTCATTGTGTACTACTTAATATTTGTGAATGAAAGTGTCCCCTTTGGGTCATTTTACTAATAAAATTTTTAAACGTTTTATTAAGTTCTCGACACGTATAAAAGTTTGAAATGAATTTTTGAGTGAGTAAAATAATGAAAACAGTCTTTTCATTTATATTTTTTCATTTTACAATAGGTTTTCAATGGCAATTATTTTTAAAATAACGTATCAGTGAACGAGGATTTCTACTGAGCCAAAATATTAAACTTTAAATTTGTTTTACACTCTATAAATGGTTATTAATAATTAATTATTCTATTCAATGTTCATGTAGTATTCAAAATTGTATGTTTTACTTAGATTTCTCAAACGTTTGTAATTGTTAAAAGTGGTGATAAATGTGTTTCTTACAAAAAATACTATGCCTGTAATTCATATAGTCTTTTAAATAATATATAGTAAGCGAGTCATATGAAAAACAATGATGAAAGAAATGTATAAAAAATTTGGAAGTCTATATATATATATTATTAGAAATGATGAATGTATTTCCAAAGTGAACTTATTTCACTTCAACAAATTTGTGGCAAATGCCAAAAAACTGTTTACGGTGTCGATATTACTTATTTTTTGTTATCTCCATTGTAAATTGTATTCTATTCTACAAATGAATACAACAAATAAATATGTAATATCAACACCGTAAAAAGTTTTTTGGTATTTGCCACAAAGTTGTTGAAGTAGAATAAGTTCACTTTGAAAATACACGCCTCAATTAGCAAGAGACAAATATTACGGTAAAATAAATAATAGTTAAATTATAATAAATATACTCATACGAAGGAAGTTCATAATTATATTTTAAATAAAACAAACGAGTATTGAAGAATATATTAATAAAAATAAATGCAATATAAATAAACGTGTAAATAAAATAAAACGTTTTAAAGAGTCGATTCAATTGCCGATAAAAGTGATAGGAAGTAAGTAAATAAAGATATACTTATATAAGAAGGCTTTATCAAAAGTTTGAAGGAATAAATATGCTGAGGACAAATATATTAGTTTAGCGAAATGGACCGGACATACTCGTACTACAGAAGCCCGTTCAGGGAAAGTTATAATGCAAGGGAAAGCGAGGTATAAAGTTATGACTCAGAAACGACACAAGGTCTTTGTGTATTGTGCATATTTGAAAAACGATATTAGTTCTAAGTGAAAAGAGAAAAAGACTTATTATACTAATCATACAAAAATATTAGTCATAATTTCGTATTTGTATAAATTAATTCTACAGTTAGTCTATATATATATATATAACATACTGAACAGGAGAACTAAAATATGTTAAATTTCATATAATCTTTCTTGTTATCTTTCATATATTGTTTTTACATTGTCGTTTTGCCTACTATGATTAATTAGAAAGTGCGTATGCTTGTAAATTGCTACTAATAAAAAGCCAGCGGACTAGTCCCATAGCCCACTGTAAATTCACATATTGTCTCACGCGTGGTTTGTTCATGAAGATGTAACTATTTATTTATAGAAACATTATGCTATAAGTTAAATCTCATTATAATTAATTCTGACGTCATTTTAATACGAAAACCTCAGTACGACAATTTTTTTCTAGAAACGGATAAAATAAAATGTCCATACGAATCGAACTCTTAGAATAAAAGTAGTATGTACAAGTATATTTAGAACGTGTTGAATACCTTTATGTTTTAATACTCGTATAATATGGGTAGACATTTCTTTCTTTATTAGATATAACAATTTTTTTTCCAGTTCTACTTTTTCCATAACGGCATTCGATCTGTAGTAAGGTTCATATGATGATAGAGAAAACGTAGTGTTTTATATACGCTTTTAAATGCTACAATTCAAATTATTGAAAGTAACATTGAGACACCAACCGACAGCGATTCTTTTTTCCATTATAGTACCGCTACATTAAAGTTTGAAAAAATCGAAATAACCATCATCTAAGAAGGAATACAACTGTAAATATAAAAATAATATGATAGTGTAGTATCATTTCGAGGGCTTAAAGTCAAATAATTTCTTTTTTTATTTGTGTTAATGTTATTTTACGTTCTTGGCCTTAACATTAATTACATAAAGTTTCATTTATTTAATATCAAAAGACTGTATAAGCTGTTGGCATTCTTCTTGTCACAAGAAAAATCAAATCATCAAACAACAAATTATAAATAACATTTGAACTTAATAGGTCTTAAATAATCATATCCTTTGCTGAGTTCCAAGAAAATAAAAAAGTAATTGGCTCTCCTGTAAAGATGCATGTTTGTAGATAGCGTTGTTTGACTTTAAGCCCTCGGCTTAAAGAAAATAAGTATTTAAGAAAAGAAACTGAAGTTGTAAGATACTCGTAAGACAGAGAAAGAATGAATATTTGAAGAGAGTTCATAAATTTTTACGAAAAAAAGTCATCAGTGAAAACTATAAAAGCCTTCGTGTACATATGTGTCGTATTGTATATGAAAGAATAACAAAGAGATGGTGAGTGTGTAAGTTTTATGCTCCTCGTTGAACTGTGCACTTTAGTTCAAACTTAACGCCGCGACCGAGGCCACAAGGAAAAAGAAAAGTGAAATTTAAATATTTACACAGTGGCTCTCAAATATTTTCTCTTAGAGAATCTATCATTGTAACTATTTCTTTAAATACTTGAAGTTACTTTGGTAAACTATTGTATTAATTGTATAAAATAATGTAATGTAATGCACTGTTCAATTTTGTATGATATACTCTAATAATTATAGCTTTAGTTGTTAAGCATTTATTTCAAATTGTTACATTAGATACTCCTGCATATTTTTCACGTAGTATATTATATTAGTATATACGCACGAGTATATTCGTTAATATTTAAAAATATTTTTTACATATTATGGACAGATGCCATTATTTAAAATTAATTCAAAGAACAGAATCCGCTTAAACTCAATCTCACTCA
>JAPMAE010006126.1:0-12642 GCA_036584705.1 Rhyacophila sp. 25_7
TTTTTTATAAAATCACTTTCCATGTAGTCTTTTTCATACTAGTTTTATGTTTAAATGCGTTTATAAATAAATGTAAAATTGTTTTTTTGTTAATGAAACAAATAATTATAAATTTCAATACTATATATTATGTCTTAAAACTAGTAAGTATCTGTAAATAATCAAAACAATTTACAGTTTAGAAATTAAAATTATATTCGTTTCGTCTTCTATTATGTGTATTTTTTTAAAACCATTTCCGCTTCGAAATGACGGATATGGAACTCTATAACGTGAAAATTGTTTTGATAGTTTTTTTACTAGTAATAATTGTCAAATATTAACCGTTTTGGGTTCATGTCATGGCTCAATCCAGATGAATAAACATTTGAAAAATTTTGAACCAGCAAAGGCATGGAATCCGTGACCCCCGCTTGCTAGGCGTACCCATTATCCAATATCCTAACGAAGTCAACTATGTGTATTTGCTCTCACAAAATATATTACAAAAAAAATCAAGCCAAACTTGTTCTACTAATGAAAAAGATATTAGTTTTTTGGAATAGATATATCAAAATATATATTTTTTTTTTTAAATAAAACCTATTAACTGAGGCTTTTCAGTGACAATAATTTATTTGTAATAAGTTATATTGGTTTATTTAATATATGCTTTTATATTTAAACATAATCTGACTTTTTTATTATTATATTAATTTACAATTTTGAACTGTTTTCATATTCTTAATGTTATTTTAATATTTTCTTAGAACAAGGAAATATATTCTTATATGAAAAATATATTTAATTATTAAACTTTCTCGTGATTATAAAAATATGATTAATAAAATAATACTTTTGATAATAGATCGTGCTCGACTTAATCTACTATACATGATGCATCATAAAAATGTTGAATCATTTATCGTCTTTTTAACATTTTCAATGAAAAAGTTCCATAAATCACATATCCTTTCAGCAAATCTCTTTCAAAAGAAATGGCGTTTTGATAAGTAAACCAATAAATCCTGCAACGAAAGTGCATTCCAAAGAAATAAAATGATGAGTTTGTGCAACACGATACGAAATTGTTTCGAAAACATTGTATACGAACGAAGCCTCACAAAACCTTATCGGGTTAATGTGTTCACAGCCATATGAGTACGTTCGTAACAGGGCAATAGTGCATAAACTTCTGTTTGCGAGAGATTTAGTTTAACTCAATGTTACAACTTTGTAAAAATCTAAATTCGGAACAAATACATACATACTTCTATAATAACGCTTTTGTCATAATATTCATTTGGAACAATTTGTTAGGTGATTGTTTTAGATTTGTTTAAACTGTAACAAAAGATAATTGTTTTAAATTTCCATGCAACAAAAAAAAAATACGAAATTAAAATAATCATGTATTTTTTATAAAAATATAACATAAGTATTCATTTATCTTTTTTATAGTGTTAAGATAGAGTTGTATTGTAAAGCATTTTAGTGCTGCAGGAATAAAATTAAGTTTTTTATCAACTTCAAATACGAGTACCTTTAAGTTGTTTGTAACAAAATTCTCATGCTTTATACTATACATAATTTAATTACATTCATATGCAATGAATTGAATAAATCCACAATAGTATACATTTACGCTTTCGATTAAAATAAACAACATTTCTTTATCCCGTTATTATTCCATAATAAGTAAATATTCTGTTAAAAATTAATGTTTTGTATTTATAATACAATATTATATTTAGAATACAAACTATTATGGCGCAGTATTATACTTTTTACAAATATTGTTAGAGGTATTTTGCCCTCGTATGTAAGTGACAAGTGAACATCCGACCGACTAGGTAAGAGCCGTAAGTTTAAATCCTGTAGCTAACGAAAACCAAACTAGAAATAACAATTGAGAATTTTACTTGTAAAAACTCTTCACATTTTGAAAATATCCATCCTTTATTTTGAGGCAGACGTGGCATATTTCTACAGCCTTTTATATTATGCCTTTTTTGTACCTTTCATACTGTTATCCACACATATTTTCTTGGTTTTTCTAAGATGAAAACGACCAAGAAAGAATATTGTTTTGCCAACATTGAGGAGATAAAGACAAAATCGCTGAAATGTCTAAACGTGCTTCTAAGATTGGAAAAAGTACCGGCCCGGCGTAAGTGTTTGATGGAAATTATTTTGAAAAGAAAAATATTAGTAAATATTGGTTTATAAATAAAGATATTTTTAGAAAAACGAATGTGTCGATTATTTTTCGATAAATTTAGGCACTCGGTCTTTTCAATGTTCACCCTTAGATTTATTTTAGTCGCTCGATATTTCATTTTCAAATATCTAATATTTCGAAGTAGTGATTTATAAAGGCACTGTATAAATAAATACGATTTGTCTTAGGCTTGTTTTATGAAACAAGCTTAATACAGGTATAACAATATTTTTTTGTTACATTTATACCGATGGATCAACTTGATATTAGTTTAAACGAAAACGAAATTGATTTGATAATAATAAAACGCGTGTGATTAATCCGTTCTTTAAATATAGCCAGGGATAGTAAATTTACCTACTTTCAAAGTTCACTTTTGATTATATTATGAGGATACGGTGCCGCGTATAAAGGTTTCGGTCGCACAGTGTGTCGCCTTCGTGATTTATCGCCCACCTGACTTTTGTTATTTTAAATGTGATCCGTTTTTATTATCTTTGTTTCTGTTATAGCCTGCCGTAGAAGCCTTCGTGCATACACGTTTTTGCTCACACAACTTATCTTTTACCTCTTCTCTATATATTATTTTTTTGAATAAACATATATGTTTTCATGTATATTTTTCTTTTATCATTTTCTGTGGTTAATAATAACATAAAAATATATTTTTCGATTCAATTCTTTATCTGCTGTCATTGATTGAAATTTACAATTTTCAATGTCACTTAATTTATTAACATCTATCTATGTGTCTCTTATTAGTTTTGCCTCTAAAAATAGTTTTATAGCAATAGAAGAACAAACATTGCTATCTTATTTTTACATATTATGAATATTAAAAATTATTAATTCAATGCAAAATAACACCGATTAAATTCACTTTCCGTTACCTTGCTCACAATATCCTTGAACAAAGTCTTTGCTATCCCTGTTGATAAAACTACTAGCAGGTTAATTTTACATTATATTGTGCAAATAAACTGATCTTCTTAGTCAGAATGGAAGAGTCATCATAAAAACCACGCTTGAGTTGAAAAAACGCACGGCTAAGTAAAAATTCACCCCAAATTTCAAACTATAATAACTAAGCATGTCTGAAATAAGTCAGTCGGGTAAAGCTACGAATAGCAGCGATATATCCTCAGAAACAAAAGATTAGATTTTTTCTATATCCTCAACCATGAGGTCATATTTTAACCGCTGAACTGCAAACAATAAACCCACTCTCAAGCCTGCGTCTTACAAATTTTATACATATTTTCATAAATTATTTAAGCTCATTTGTTTGTCCACTTATTGCAAAATACTTTAATATTTTTTTCCTTTAGTATTTCCACGCCGGATTATTGTAGATGAGGGTACTTACAAGATTTTTTGCATAAGTAGGCATTCATTTCGTATTCTATAATAATGTAATGTTAATTTTACAAATAATAATATGATGTATATAATAGTCTCGTATTTTTTTTACGATATTAGCTCAATTTATTTGGTCCATTGTCATAGTTAGCTAGCTATGCACGTGAAAAAACCAATTAAATTTTGCCAGCTACGGAATCTGAAGCTTAGAGCCTCGGCTTGTGAGTCGGATGCGCTATCCAATCACCTCAGACGACGATAAAAAATCTGTCAATTTCAGAGCGAATATAAGAGAATAGTATCTTGATACGTGGAATAATAAATGAGTAAATATCGAGAAATTAAAGTATCATGAAAACATTTGAGATTAAAAATAATACTAATCACAAATCAAGCATCTTCAGTAGTTTATTACTTAATTCAATGTTTTTGTTATTAAATTGTAATCAACTTACATAGTGCTAACAAATTTACTATTTCGCATATAATGTTAAGTATGTTTGTTAGTACAACACATGATTTGACTTATAGATTTGTCAGTTGTTTATTTCTAAAATCAAATACTTTCAAAACAAAAAACTTTTGTAGTAAGATGCCTCTTACTATTCGTAGAAAATATGGTATAATATTTCAACAATTTTAGGTTATGTACAGCAAACATACTTCGAAGTTCTACAGTACTACCCGTAATATATTAAAATTAATTCTGTCGTTAATTATCAAATAGTTTTTTTTATATGCGTGATATGCTATTCATTTTATTTCCTGTGTATTGCACGATCATTTTTACTTAATGTTTTTGATAACGATATTAGTTCATTTTCAATACTTACTCGCATTTTTTTTTAATCGACCAATTATTTAATGTATATAAATCATCACAATAATTTAAAAAAATATATTGACATTTACGGTTTAAAAATACGTTTTTTCGCTTAAAATTGAATTATTATTGTATTTAAATTTCAATCAAATATGAGCAAAGGTGTAATACTTGCATGAAAATAATAATATTTTATGGGGGTTTCTCGCTTTGATGGCTCGGTTATAAAATTTATCTCATTTCAGGTTTAGTGTATTCTGAAAATCGTAAAGCCACTGGAGTGGCAATAGTTTTCCGTTCTCAACACTATGCGATTCATAGATAACAATATGACATTAATATTAACGCAACTAGTACGGTTTTACTAGTTTTTATGTAATGAAATAAGTTTTTAATATTACCATATTTCATAACACGAGTTTATGATGATTCGTTGTACTGTGCTTGCAATGTAATGGAGTGGCTCGACTTATTATTTAGACTATAGTCGTACTTACCTTTTTTCATTACACTAAATATTTTTTTCAACATACGATCATCATAAATTTTAAATTCAGTTCATTCAACAATTTTAAACCCATCACCACCCACCTTGTCCTTATAGTCTTTCGAGCGTATATCGTGGTGTAACGAATGTGAAGCGTTTTGCAAGAAAGTGCCAAGAGCGACACAAGAACTTCCCAAGACTTTTCTGTACGTGCACAAGAGTGTGAAGAAGATTCCTACTGTCATCATTTAATAAGTTGCTTACTAGGTAGAGCTGATGGGAATAAACCCTCCCGCTCACCATATAACGCCACAATTTTTTTAAACATTAAAAAGTTATTCCTTATAGAAACCAAGTCGTTAAAGCCTATCGGTCCGACCAAGGATTTAACCGACTTGAGTAACTCTTCCCTTTCAACCGACATATAGGGACACTCCCAGAGGATGTGATTAGCATCACGCGTTTCGCCACATGAGCAATTGTCCCCACCCCTCAAACCAAGTTGACGGAGCTTGAAGAGAAAACCACCGTGTCCAGTTAAGAACTGAGAAATCCAATGGTCTGGAGTCAGTTTGGTTATCTAATATCTGGAAAAAATGAATATGTTTGCCTGCCCTTGGATGAAGCTCTCCACCGTTCCTGCCATACAGTGAGTGCAGTTTCATACGCAAGTGATCGCGCGATATTGTATCGAGAACATTGATCTAGAGTACATATTTCTGGTGGAGGCATCAGAGTTAACATCATATGAACAGATTTGTATAGATATAAAATTGTTATGAAAATTCTTGCAATATTATAGGTTTTTTCATGATCCAACAGTGATGACCCGCTGGTACTCGTACACGCAACCGCGATTGTACGCAGTCATCTTCTTTAATATATTCAAATGTAGTTTTTTTTTCATTTCTATTCCAAAACAGAGCATATGAAATTTTCAAAGTATAAAAAAATATTAAAACAGCTATTTTCGTTCATGTCCTGGCTACAGTCGTACATTTAATAAAGTAGACCCAAGTACTGAATCGAACTCGCGATCCACAGGCTAATAATCAGACAACATATTATATACTCACTTACTCTCTGCAACCTCTTTAGTGAAATCAAACATATATCATTATCTACCCTAGACTTCTCAAGTAGTTATTAAGTCTGTTTCAAATTCAACACTCGATTTCACAAAAAATCTCAATAATGGAAAAAGTTTAAAATTAATATATTTTCAGTGTATATATATTACTCTATTATGAATGCCAAAATAATCAATTTATATTGGTTATATATAAAATTGAAACATTTTTATATATTATTACTTACTATCAATCTAAAATCAAAATTATTATAATTTAAAGTTCGACGCTATTTTTTCCCCCTGAACGAAAACATTTTTTTATTTTTAGCTAATGGTCTTTTAGACTTGATTTGAAACTATAACTGAATTACGAATCACTCGAACGAATAACAATTCTAAAAACAGTTTGCTGTCCCGAAAGTGCATCGCATACATTGCGACGTGCCGTGAATGCCACTCCTAAGCCCTCTTACCCGCCTCAGGCTCTATCAAATGCATTCGCGAATACAGAAAGAACTGTGTATAGATCGGCTTGCAGATAACGGGATGGGCTTATTCTGCCTGGCTAGTAAATATGTATAATGTATGTAGAGTGAACGAGATGCTGATAGGGTTGATCGTATTGTTTGTCACTAGCATACCCAAAATTTTCAAGTCGCCAAATATTTATGTCTTATCTATTTATTTCTCTTAGGGGTCGTCCATAAACCACGTAACGCTCTTAAGGGGGAGGGTGGGTTAATTTTTATTGTTACGTAACACTTTTCCCTCTCAAAAAGTGGATAGAAGATGATTATAAATTGTATTCCTATATAACGTTTTCAGCGCCAGACATAATGTCACAACCTTGTAAGCTGTGAATTTTTAAGCAAAAATAGAACCTAAATATTTCTTTTCAAACTATATTGAATGTTCATTTATCATGACTTTGTTTTTAATGGCCATATTATAATATATCTTTGCACTTTATATTTAAAATCATCCAAAATATCCAAATTTGTCTAGCAAACTACGTTTTAAGTTGTTTTAGTTATACTCTTACTTTGGTTCCTGGATTTACGAACATATAACCTTTATAACATATAACCTTGGTTATAATCGATGTTAAAAAGTATTTAGGTATCTGATGCACACTTCGTATTACTATTATAATACATTATTTTTTAATGAATTGGTGACTTTCTGAAATATTTATTTAATTTAATAATTGTATACAAAACATATTTGATTTACGGAGAACTTTTCAGGGATGAATAAACTTCTGCATTAGGACTCGATTTTCTTTCATTCCATACGTTTTTCTCAATGAATTTTTGTTAGGGTACTTATCATATTTCAACACCTACAATTAAAATATCCGATTTAATTTTAAGATTATACTTAAAACTTACTCTCTTCATTTATTACAAGTGTGCATGCATGCTTTAACATCTTTATTAAATGATTCCTAATTCTTCTACCGATTTGCAGTATTTCGTAAGTTATTTACATATTCCAAAGCTAACCTTAATATTTAACAAAGTAGTGCTCGTATACTCGTAGTAAAACATCATTCAACTGTTAAACTTGTTGATTGTTCAGTCTCAGGATTTAAAAGTACTTAACAGATGTCACGAGTTTCAAACTCATCCTTCAACAAACCATAGTTTTTCCTTATTATGACCATATTCTTTATTCGCTTTTTTATACGATTACAGATTTCTGCATAATTGAAAAAAATCTTTTATTTTAATTCAACCACCAATTATTACAGCATCCTAATATTCGTACTGTTTTCATATATCTTATAAATTTTATTTCCTGTCAATTCTTTGTAAAAACCTACAATATTAAAATAGCAACACAGTTTTTTTCAGTTCATAATAAGTTACGTACTTCCACAGAATAGTGTTTAAATGATTATTAACATGGATAAATATATGAACACAGAAAATATTTATATATCTGAATTCAGTATTTATGAGAAATATATATCACTCACTACTGCAAAGGATATTGTATCATAAATATGGCAAATACTGGCGAACATTGCAATCGCAACTAACAAATTAAGTTTAATTTAAATTCCTTCTGTTAATTAATTTAATTTACTTCCAATCCAAAATATAAAACGTTCATTATAAAATAATTATAATTTTAAAGCATGTTTTTTGAAAACGTATTTAAAATAACGTTATTATTTCGATTACGTTAGTAATGAATATTTGACGTTGTTCCAAAAAACATATTTTTCCACAAAAACAAGAAAACTTTATAATGAAACAATTTGATTCAATATTACACGTTGAGTTTCATTCTTCTTACTATTCAGGAATTCAGGACAAATGACATTTATAGTATTTTTTTTTCAAGTAATGTTGAATGAGCCCTGTTTGCAAATAGTGCTATCAATGATTACATATTGGAATACAGAAAAAATATTTGTATTTTTCTTACAAAAATGCTCGCGCCCCTATCTATATACGGAAAGATTCTACAATCCATGCCAGACTGGCGTGAAACAATATCACGCCTTATTTATAACAGTTTTATGTATCCTCCTGTTTGCTTTACCTGAGGAAAAGATGAGTGCCACGATAAAACATGACGTCGCCTTGTTTATGCAAAGCCTGAGATATCTTAATATTATAATGCGATATTTTTTTAGCCTTTTGAGACTTTTTTTAGAATATTTGACATAGAAACATTGCTTACCCAATATAAAAATGTTAAAAATGCGCTCGAGTATGTCAAACGTTAAAATATGCGGCCCTATTTTATACATATAAAGTACGGTTTTTCTCGTATGATTCACCTTTATAACAATTTCTTGGAATTGATGCGCGTTTTGGAAAAGCTGGTTTGTTTGCACAGCTATCCCATATGGAAAGATTAAAGTTTGAGATTAGCATGTACATTGGCGGGGATGGAAAGTAGTAGAGGAATCCAATTCGTATATGGGAAACCGAAATGTATGGTAACTTTCGGAAGCAACTTTTGATTAAAGCTTTGAATGAATATCTCAAAAATACTTGTAAGCAATGCGAAATTCATTCCGTTTATCTCATTTCGGTTACTTACATATACGCTGAGCTTATAAACGTTCTGTATATATTTTTAATAATTTTATGGAAAGTAAACTATATTTCCAGCGTCTTTAGTGGTGAGATATTTTGTACTATTATATTTTGTGTACGTTTTAAAGCATTCATAATTTGAAGGTGGCTTTTATAGCATTCTTATTAAAAATATGTATATTTATTATATAACAAAATATCTTCCTTACAACTTCAACATCAAGTGTCTTCTACTCTTCATACGGTGGTGTTTTTTACTTGTATTCTGCCAGTTTTTATTTATGACTCGACGGCTTTGTCGCAGAAAAAGATTGAAAGTATACACTTAATGATATTTAAGTTCTCTCATACTTCTAATACATTAATTTTTGACAATAATGGAATAACATGCGTATTCACATAACCTCTTAAAATATATGAAAATTAATCGTTCTCGCTCACACATAATGGCCATGTAATATTTGTAATGCAATCCTTGGTATAATGGATTATTGTAATAATTTATGATTTTATTTTTGTTTCAGACTCAAACTATTCATAGTGAAATCCGAGGCGCATTAACGATTTGCACTTAAAAGCATTTGGTAAGTTCTAGCATTTCATAATTAATATTTTTTTTTTGATTTGTATAATTTATTTCTGTAATTATATTTAATTCTCGTACACCGTAGAAAAATATTAGTCGTAAAATTAAAATACTTTATAGATTATAACGCTCACTCACCTTATACTGTATATCGTCCCATTGCCGGCAGAAGATCGTAAGCGTAAAATTTGCATTTTACAGGAAGAGGTTTTTTCTAAATATCTAAAGTTACGTTTAATAAATAAATTTTAAATTAAAAACGTGTGTATATAATTTTGTTACTTAAGATATGAGTCGATGGAAACATAATAATTGTCTCAGATTCGAGTACTTTTGGCTCTTACGATGTTTTGCCTCGTTCCTCTGCCAGTTCCGTGTCAACGTATTACAACGCTTACGATATTTTGTTTGGCACAAATGAATGTGATATTTCCAAGGAAAGCGAATAATAATCGAAATGGATTTATTTGATGTTTTTTTTAAATTTGTTATAAAAGGTATAATTCTAATTTACCTTTGAATAAATACTTATGAAAATATAATAAAATGCAGAGCAGGAAATCGTAAAAGTAAAAATAATAATATTCTTATCTTTAAGGCGCAAATCAAATTTTTTTTTTAAATGTTTGAAAAAAGAGATAGAAAGTTTATTATAAATATAATATTCTTTATTTTATTAATTATTCTTGGTCTTCCTCATCACTTTCTGGCAAAACACATGGTACATCAGCGTTATGGGGAAACGCGAAATATTCTTCTTTGAAGCTCAGTTGGAATACAGTCGTCATGCGATGACGGTTAAACGCGATATTTTTGGAATTGCAATTGTACCACTAATAATTTATTAAAATATCTTCATAATTATTTTCTCTTTTTATTTCTAGCCTTGCGCCTTATAATTGTGGCATCTTATAATCAATGTAATACGATAATATAATACAAGTAGCCTCCATATAAAGCAGGCGTTAGATTATACATATAATATACCTCTATATAAAACGCATTTTGTGAAATTTAAATCATCTAGAGAAACTAGCATCAGGTCCTAATACTTTATTATTAATTATTTATCAAATATATACACTTTTATTTAGATTAGATATTTCACATATATTTAGGAAACAACCTTCATTTATGATAATGCATGTCTAACATATGCAATTTCTTTTTATTAATTTGTAGAAATGTGACGCTAAATTACCATATATAAGAGTATATATATATATATAGTAGGTGCCAATGTCATTCTCAGAGATTTATTGAAAGTTGTGGACCATATAATGGAAACTGCATCCATTTCGACCAAAGTTTTTCACAAATATAAATATTCAAAGTGCTAAATGATCTAAGTGCGAAAATATCATTTTTTAGTTTTTTACTCCAAAATGATCTATGTAGTAGCGCTAATATAATGCTATATAAGCCAAGCTCAAATTCCTTTCCCGGTCGTTTTAATAAGCGTGAACAGATGGCCGAACCTGTATGTCTACTATGCTACTTGATATAGTTTTTATTGCTTTATCAAAAACTACTATTTGGTACTCAGATCATTTAATACTTCCACTCTACAATTGTACACGTTATCATACCGAAACCGGGCTACATTAGGGTTAACTGTACTTACCTTCACTGAATGTGTCACCCAATTTAATATTTTAAAAAGTGTCTGTGAAATATATTTACAGTTGTTTTTAACTAAGCATAGCCAAATTATATTAAACTTAATATAGTTTAATTAATTACAAGGAGTAACTTCATAATATTCTAAAACACCCATATTTACGAGTATAAGCACCAAATGCAGACTTACAGTGTGCGAGAAATATTATCTACTTAAAGTGTTCATGTTTAAATCTTGAGTAGCTTAACTCTTGGTGCTATAAACTTATTTGTAACTTTTAACTGAATAAATTACTTTCATACTGTTCTCAACATTCTAAATATGGTATTTACATTAAAAGCAAAGCTGCCGCTCAAACGATCAGAAACAGAAGTAACCGTCATTGTTCAATGAAATTACGTTGGTGATGTTGGTGGGGCTCAATAATCAATGGTGGGACTTTCTTTGTTTTGTGATTTTACATTTAAATTCTTGCAAATCGACAATCATTTACAAGCCTTTCTCAACGCCCATTGACATATGGATGCGAAGTTACGGATATGTGGGCGTTTTTATTTTTGTGCGTAGACCCCGTCGCGTGCATATATATGCGTTTTGATAGCAATATGTTAAGAACGTAATGCGCGCATGTGACCATATAAATATTTTAGTATTATGCGAAATATCTCTGTTAGGGTTTGTTGTTTGATTTTTCATGTAATCGCCAACGTAAAGCCTCCGAGCGCATGTGTATTAGCTTTATAGTAATCCTTAGATTATCCGAAATGCCATGCGATAATATCCTATATAAATCTTGGATAAATCAGCAAAAAATAGAAAATATAATCATGTATTTATTTCGATCACTTTTTTATATATTATGGACATCACAAATTACAAGTTCAATACATTCCAATATGAAGTTTTACAAACAATAGTGTAAGTAAAAAATAATTAAAAAAATAATACAACTGTAGGTATTACAACATTGGTAGTACACAAACATTATATTATATATTACAAAATATATACCTACATATATTATATTTAAGGAAGTCTGTCGAGCCCAACAGATTCCATTATTAGAAATTAATTCAAAGAACAGAATCCGCTTAAACTCAAACTAACTCAGGTGGAAGATATCGATAGCCGAAATAATTATATTAAACATAGTCATTGCCCTCCGTGTTGGCACAACTATTGGAGGGTTAATTCTACACTTTGGGATGATTTTTTTCCTCCTCCATTTTTCAGGTAGTTATCGGGCACCTATATATTGATATTAGCTACAACGGCGGAGTTCTCATCGACGCCATGCATTATTCGAAAAAAAATGCACGGCTAAGTGAAGATTCGTTCTAAATTTTAAATTACAATAACTAAGCATACCCAAGATAAAGTCAATCAGGTAAAGCTACGGATAGTAATCATACATCCTCAGATACAATAGAACCTCTCT
>JAPMAE010006133.1:0-12637 GCA_036584705.1 Rhyacophila sp. 25_7
ATCTTTCAAGGAGGAATTGAGTGAAGACAATCACCAATCAGGACAGCCTGTTGAGGCCACTTCAAACATTGTCGAAAAAGTGGAAAAGTTGTGCCGTGAGATGCCCGCCTGAATAAATAACAGCCTACAGACATGGTGGGAATTCCGCCAACAATGATTTTGAATAACAAAGCGTCACATGTCTTTTACCAGTTTTTGGGTCTCTGCAAAATCAAAGATGAGATTTCAAGCTAATTCATTACTGGAGATGAAACTGGGATTCATCAATTTAGGTAAAACAGGAGTCAATGCAGTAGCATAAGGAACGCACACAGTACCCTAAGAAGTTAAAACTGTGATCTTCTGGAAAAATTATGGCTACAATTTTTTTTGATGCGCAACCTGGTTTGCCGGTAGATATGAGAATGACGATGACTAGAGAGTACTACTTTTTTCTGCTCATCCAATTCAAAGAAGCTCTGTGAAGGGAGAAATGAAAATGTAATGCACAAAATGCTGGGGTGTTGTTTTTGCATGACGATCCACCCATGCACAAAAAGAATTCTGCATTGGTAACTAGATTAGAGTAGTGCAGAGCAGTGGTGCATGAACTGTGGGTTTTACTAGAAAATTTTTGTGGGTCACCAAATTCAAAGAAATTTATTGAACAATAAAAAATGAGGCTTTTCTTTTGTCTACTGTATTCAGGGGTCACGACAAAATTTTACACAAAATGGGGGTTTGGAAATCAAAATAGTTTGCGCATAACTGGTCTAGAGAATACGGAGGATGTAGGGTATTTCCCATATTTAACCTTAGATAGCAAGAGCAAAGAAGTACAATTCAAATAAACATCCTCTTTCCAAGTTGCATGTTATTTTTTTTTCATTTTGAAAAAATTCTTTCGACTCCTTAATTTAATCAACTGGATGATATCTGATGCTAAATTGCCTTATTATGATGCCGCATGTGTATAGGTATATAACATGACCCTAAAATAGACAGAACTAGCTACTTTCTGCTACCAGTAAAAATCGAAAATGAATTTTAGAAATCAACTAAAAATTTTGAAATACGAAAGTAGTCCCAGAAGAACCCGACCTTACCTATAGATGAGGGTTGTTGTTTGAAAAGGATGACCAATGGTAGAAAGTGCCAACCTCATAAAGCTTGACGACGCTACGTTGTTTAGTATTTGTTTGGCAGTCATCAATAGTGGATGCTCTTATTGAATTTGTAAGCATGGAAAGAATTGGTCATCGTTATGTGATACAATACTCTTTCTTTCCAATCGATATCAAAGCGGAGCTCGATTCTACTCTGGGGAAGTCGGATTTTTAGTTAACAACAGTAAAATATTGGGTGGCATGGTTTAAACGAGGTCCTACAAGCTGCGAAGACAAAAATTGTAGTGGTCGGCCAAATGAGGTGGCCACGCCAGAAATAGTGACGAAAATCCACAAAATAGTATTGGGTGACTGTTGATTAAAAGTGCGCGAGCTACGAGTAGCAGATATGATAGACATTTCAAAAAATGCTGTACCAGTTCATGGCATATTGACTGAAAATTTGGATATTAGTAATCTGTGCGCATGATGGGTGCTGTGATTACTCGCAATATAACAAAAAACAGCATCATGACAATGTTTCAATCGAGTGTTTGGCGAAATTTTGCAGCAATAAGCTGTGTTTGTTGCGTTGATTCATAACCATGGATGAAACATGGGTCCATCGCTTCACATCTGAGACAAAGGAACAATCAAAACAATGAATTGAAAGGGGATAATCGGCTCTAAAGAAGGCGAAGACGGTTCCATCTGCGCCATCATAGGCAAGCTAGGTCATGGCGTCCGTTTTTTGGGATGCGTGTATACCCACATAATCAATTATCTTCAGAAAGGAAAAACAATCAACAGCGAGTATTATGCAAACCTGTTACAGCGTTTGAGTGATGAAGTCGAAAAAATGGTCACATTTGGTGAAAAAGAAAGTTTTGTTTCATCAAGACAATGCACCAGTTCTCATATCCATTATTGCTATGGCCAAAATCAATGAGTTTAAGTTTGAATTGCTTCCTCAGGCACCGCACCATATTCACCAGATTTAGCCCCCCCCGGATTACGAGTATTTTCTGTTTCCAAACTTGAAAAAATAGCTCGGTGATAGAAGATTTGCCAACAATGAAGAGGTGAAGTCTGCGGTTAATGAGTATTTTGAGGAGGTTCTCGATTCTCACTATAAACAGGTTATCAATGCTATTGATCATCGCTGGAAAAAGCATATCGAGCTAAAAGGAGACTATTTAGAGAAATAAAGATGTGTTTATCAAATTATTTGTGATTTCGTTTATCAGGCCGGGTACTTCTGGGACTATCCTCAAACAGATTCTAGAAAATTGATTTGATGAATATTTTAGTTTTTACACTAAACAAAAACAATATATTCTAATAATGATAATGTTAATTATCACATAATTGCAATTATCTTTTATATTTTGTTTACAATAATTCTATAACTTGCCTCGTGATTTTGTGCTACGTACATGCCTGTATATACTCCTGTACCAAATGTGAACTGGAAAAAAATAAAATATATCAATAATTATTTGTCACAATAATAAGTAGAACAATTCTGCTTTATTCACATACAACAATTATGTCTTTGTTTGGGTGAAATATATAAATAGTACTGATCACGTAATGTGAAACAATAATACGAGAACAGTATATGGACTTCTCAACGTTGGTTATAATTCATGTAAACATCAAGACACTTAAAAATGTATCTAGCTTTAAAATGCGTAGAGCAAGCTTGAAATGGTAAGTGGGACTTAAAAAATTAATGTATCACCGGTTAAAATGTTTTTCCCGCTTAACAATTTGAAAAAATATTTTCAGCTGACCGACTGATGTATTACGAAGTATAATTTATTGTGAAGCGTCTATTTTGGTCAAATTTTAGATTCGGCAAATGATTCATCATTCATCAAAAATTTATGATAAATACAAACTATGGTAGTCATAAAAAAAAAATATTTGCACTGAAAAGTTGTTCTTCTCAAAGTTAACAAGACGTAGCACAATCTGTAAAAGATAATTAGATTGTCTACTTTCCGAAAAATTGACAACAGAGATATGCGAATTTGATGATACTCATTGAAATGAAATGAACAGACCAAAAAACCTACCACAGGAATAATTTGATGTTTATCTAAGATATTTAGTTTTATGGGTTGAAGTTGTAATTACTAGATAAACTATGTAATATCAGGTGTGAAAAGTATCGATTTTGTTGTCAAACAATGATAAATCGAAGAACAGTCATTTTTCTATGGACGATTTTAATTCAAGAAAACTATGAACAAATCTGAAAATGCAGAAATTTATAGCCTCGTAAAATTGAAGTTTTGTCTGTATGATCCAAATATCAGAAGCGTTTTCAATTATAACCCTATATATAAATAACACCATTTAAAAAAATAATAACTATCTATAAGTAACAAATTACTTATATAAACGGACTGTAAACTATCGAAAAATGATTTCGCGAAAATTTATTTCAAAAGTATTCTTTGTTCATTTTATATTATTGCGGGACAAAAAGCTTATGAATTGGAAAGCAAAATAAAGTCACCGATCGCGTTATATAAGTAATGAAAATTGATATTAAATTTTTCTTACGAATTGTTAACTTTCCGACAGTTTTCAAAAGTATCTATCGTCTTATCTGCTTCTTATCACGAGGAAACTTCGAATTTGACTTCTACAATATCTTAAATAAACTGTTTGAAAGTAAACAAATTATTCTATCGATTTCATTAGAAGATAAGTTTGTTAATCACACATGGACAACCTAAGTAACGTAAAAAACTTGTAGGGAGCTTAATTCAAAATAAGATTTTTAATTGTCATAGTTACCAAAAATTTTAACATGCTGGTTAAAAACGATCGTTTAGATCAATTCGAAAGGTATATTTGTCTGTCAATGCAGCGTTAAACAGATTGTCATGTAGTATAGTCAACTTTATCGAAACGTCAAAAACTCCGAATCTGACAGTAATATTACAAAAATATCCATAGACTATGTTCGATACACGTACTGATGGCTATACTCAATTTTCGGAATACTTAAAAAGTAGTGGATACTAGTACAACAACTACAATCCACTTATCAATTAATATTCATAGTTATTATTGTTTAAATTCAAAGATAAGAATTGGTAAAAATTTGGAAAACTATTACAAAATTTATTTAATGTTGTTCTCATTTTATAGAAATAAAAATCTATGGGCTAGTGATTTGAAATGCCTTTCCGTACTTTTTGCTTGAAAATGGCAGCTACCTTTCTGCTAAGAACATATTTATTTATAATTTTGTCGTTTGCTAAAGAATCTTTCATGGCTTTTATAAACAAAAATTTGGTTTTTACCCATATACGTCGATTTTAAGGATCTTAATGTTTCAATCAGCTGCAAGAGCCAATTTTAATATATGGTATTTAATCTAACTGATAATATTTATATACATGAATATTCACTACTTTACTTATAGGGCCAGAAGTTATTTCATTATAAAAACCGTTTTTTCAAAGTTCAGCTCAGTTTCAGAAATGTGTGTAAACATTATTATCAATATATTCGCATTAACTTGTATGTATTTAACTTTTTATACTATTTATGCTAATTATTATACTTTTTGAAGTGTTTACTTCCTAATGTAAATATAAATTACTTACATACAACTCGTTCTACAAAAGGAATTCGGTGGTTTTGTAGGGAGTACCTGCATGAAGATATAGGTTTTGTTATAGTAAGTTACATTTATTGGATCTTCTTTGGATGCTTTGGAGTGTGATAACACAAAATTAATTTCTTAATGAAATATGAATCATGTTGCAGGTACCAATAGCATCATCTTTGATATAGACAAGAAATAGCATTTAAAAAAAATGCTATTAGTAATATTAAATAGTATAATCGGAATTATAGTACTTAATGTGAAGATAAATTATTTCCACTTACCAAATAAATCAATGGATAATTTAATTTAGAGGTTCTTGGGCTATTTAATGTTTACGTACTTTACGTTTATGACACCAGTGAGTATATTTTCACTTATTAGCTACATTTTATATCTAGATAGTGATATATTGCAATTATAATATTTACAAGTTTAAATGAATATCCAAAATCACAAATATCAATTTGCAATTAAGATATTGTAAAACAAAATAATAGTAGAGATTTTGGAGAATTACGGGATAATAATTACCTTTTAATGATATTTGTTAGGGTTTAATAATAAAAATAAAGTGGTTAAAATTTTCTTTTGTTTATTTACAATAAACTACAAACATGTGATTAAAAGAATACATTTACGGTAAATTATGGCTTTACTAGACAAATATTGCCTTCACTCGAATAGAAAGTTATCTTCAATTTCATTTAACAAACATATGTTATCAATGAAATGCATGGCTCCAATATATTTTACAATAGGAACTATATTTATTATCTTAAATATATACTTATATATATCTTACATAAGAATAATATATTATTATAAATAATATTTCTAAAAGATATGTATGAATACATCCGTTCATATAAAATTTTACTTTGTATAGATAAATTACATGATTGTAGCAAAATACAAGGACAAGTCATATTGCAGTTTCTGAAACACATGGATCTACAAAATCAAAGCGTCGCCATAACAAGTGGTTTATTTTGTCTCTCCTTATTTATGTTATATTCAAATAAATGTATGCTACCACTATGTTAACAAGGAGCTCGCTTAATTTCAAAGCTATTAGTTCGTAGTGCTCCATTAATTTTTTTTATTAGTCTCATACAATTTATACATAGTATATAATATATAAAACACGCTTCATTCACAGCATGAAAAAACACCTGATTGAAACGGAAGTTTTTGTTAATAGGTGAGTGTACAGAGTAATAAATATTAGGTATGTTCCTCTGTAAAACCGTGCGCAATTATAATAAATGGAAAAATATGCACGTGTGAAGCAAATGTTTTAAAGCACATGTGTTTGTTTTTGCTAGGTCTTTTTTATTATACAACTGAAATAAATCTTATGACAATTTTTAAAAGATGAACTCTGATATTAACATGGGGCTTTCGCGAGCACATCCGAGCCTCTCAACCCCGCCCCTATCCTGAAGTGTCTGAATGTTTTAATAATGTACCAAAATGGTTTAAATATTTCTCTCCAAAATATGCACATTAGACATTCTTTGTGTTTTTCATATTTGGTCAAATCGAATTCTTTTGTATCTTATTTATATAATATTTGTGAAGGTTTTGATCGTATGTTTAGACTCAAGTTTACATAACATATTACGTTTGGTGCATTACGCACACAGGTTAAACATTAAAAATCAATATAAATAAATATCCAATGTACTGAAATACTGATGATTTCTTATAACTAAATAATTATATTCTAATTTGTAGAGCAGGCTTACTCCCAGGTAAACAAAATAACCTAAAATTTACTAATCAGCACGCTTATTAAAAACATTAATTTAATTCAATAAATATGGTTGTTGCCATGCGTATGTACACCATACACTTTATGAGTATATTAATTACTGTTTAGTTTCCTTATTGGGGAATATTTTTTTTGTTCTTACTATTTAATAATTTTGATTGAAATATTCTAATTCAAAATATTATTATATTAATGGAAAGGCTTGGAAGGTATGACCGAAAACAGCCAAAGAACAGTTTTTCATTCTATATTATAATTATATTTTTTTCTAATCAGTATTCTATACAATGTTAAGCTGAGTCAAAGGCAGTCGATTTAAGAATTACCCACCTAACATGGTGTTACACGTCGAATAATGGTTTATATAATATTTAGGGTTGCTATGTTATGGCTATTTTTTCAAACCCCAGCACCTGTGTTGCATTTGTTATTGCATTAATATGGCAGTAAATCAGCAATACTGGTTTACATAACAATTTATAGATTTTGAACATCTAAATAACCTTAGTCAATAGAAGTCACTTAAATAAAAAATCTTTTTCTAAACGAATTGAAGTATTTTTTAAACGTTGTGTTAAATATTACAACGTACTTTAAAAGAATTCATTTATCACCAAAAAATAATCGCAATCGGTTTTGATCTATAAAAACAGAGGCCAACTAATTCAGTGGGATCAAAATTATAAATCATAAAGTACCAAAAATACCAATGTAATGTTATATATATAATTATTTTAACGATTTTTATAGGTTGGGGTCGTTTCAAAAATCTTACATGTAACTGCATTTTTCTTAATCTGCCACTGTATAAAAGAGAGTTCATTTTCTGGTGTCTTCTTTATTATATTTATTCTCTTTTGCTGTTTTTAACTGATTTTTAATACTACAAAGTACCAATAACATTGGTATTACAATATACATTAAACTATAATAGGAATGTATCAAAATTATGTCATAATAAATCACAATACAATCTTCAATCAAAAATAGACACTAAAGAGTCCTCGTATAGCGCAATACAAAGCATTATAACTCCCCCTAAAAGAATGCCGAGAAAGGCTAAACTGAAATCTAATACACTTGGTTTTCCTTTACTGCTAATTTCTGGTACTAAATCAGCTAATGCAATGTATAGAAAAGTTCCAGCAGTTGCTGCGTATATCCATTGAGAAGACGATGCGTGGTCCTTCGCCATCCACAAACCGATGATTGTACCAAAAAAGCTCAAAATGGATGAAATGACATTGTAATAGAGCGCTTTTCTAATAGTCATACCGGATCGCAGTAAAACTGCAAAATCTCCCAGCTCGTGCGGTAGTTCATGACAAAACACTGCAAGAGCTGTCGCAAAGCCAGTCACTGGGTCACTGCTAAATGCGGCTCCGATTGCTAATCCATCTGTTAGATTATGAAGACCGTCTCCTAATAAGACCATAAGTACGACCGGTGGCATTTTCTGTTTTTCTTTTGTTTGTGGCGCCGATATCATAGCGTCAAGTTCGACATTGTTTGTATCGTGAATTTTGTCATCGACTTTTTGCAATTCATGTGAGTGGCCATGCCCATTTTCACCACCGGTCATTAAACGCATTGTTGTTTCTATGCAATAAAATAATAATATGCTCAACAGTGTAAGGCAGCATTTATATACCGGTACTTTGTGATCATGTGGAGCATGTTCGCGGGTGACTTCTTCGATCAAAGCATGCGGAAGGAGATGAAGAAGAGCGTCTCCGCATAGTGTTCCTATGGCAAGTGCAACCAGGAAATGCAGAATTTGGCCAAATACTGAAGAATGGATAATAGGCATCAAAGCTACACCGAGAAGACCGGTAGCACTGATGAGAAGTACACTAAAACCGGCATACAACCAACCTGAAAATAAATTGAAGAAATATTAAAAAAAACTATTATAATACATTATAATAGATATACACACTAAAGCACCTCCTGAACTAAACATGCTATCCAGGAAGCTTAACATAACGTTCACATTTATTGCTTCGAGTTACACTTTATTTATTTAATTAATCAATCATGTTTGTTTCTAGTTCAACCCTATTTCAGATCATCCTTGTTGATCATGACTACCTCAGAATTGAGTCATACAGAGTATAAGAGCCAAGTTCGATAAGAGATCCTAAAACGCTGTACACCTAATATGAATAAAAAAAATCACCCTTGTTTAAAGGGGCCTTGCATAATTTTTGCATGATGGGTCAAGATCAACAAGATTGTCCGAATCCTTGTGCACTAAATGAGTAAAAGGAATTTATCATTGCTTAACGTAATTTTGCATGAGGGCGCAAATTTTTTAACTACGCTACTGTTACTGAATTTCAACTCAGATTTATTTTATATTTTATTTTCCATCAAACTTTACAATACACCAAAATAACTTCTGATTGTGCCGAGCGTAATTAAAAAATCAATTAACCACAAAAATCATTGTTATCGTACGAGTATATCACAGCTCTATGCGACATGACCAAACCCGAATACTCATAACTACCAAACGATAGCGGCTATAAAGTTAATCGTTCATAGAGACACAAAAAAGAAATCGCATGTTCTCAACGCGGAGTGAGTGGTAATAATGCGCACGTGTGTAGTCTGCCTATACGATATTGTCTCATATGGTACT
The DNA here is from genome assembly GCA_036584705.1 of Rhyacophila sp. 25_7. NCBI lineage: Eukaryota > Metazoa > Arthropoda > Insecta > Trichoptera > Rhyacophilidae > Rhyacophila > Rhyacophila sp. 25_7. Next base: position 9,138 of record JAPMAE010006133.1, read on the forward strand.
CCAATAACATCTGAAATCGCTGAGCTTATAGTATTGCACATATGAAGCGTTACGTATCTTCATAATGTGAAGATTTTTTTGACGAGTAATAATTATCAGTTATTAGCTTAACCGATTTAGTCCATGTCTTGGTTCCAAATAGACATGAAAAAACATGTGGAATTTTGAACCTGTGACCCTCGACTCATAAGTCAGATGTTCTATCCACTCACAAGGATGACGATAGAAATAAGCTTGTTTTTAATATTTTAGGCCTCGACAACATCTACCGCATCTATGAACGGTTCACCACTGTTTCACAATTAGATTAACACCAATGACATAAAAAAATGTGTTCAGTACTCCGTTTTTCGTGTGATAAATACAAAAATATTAATAATCGTTACTCGTCCGAAGTAAATCGGTGCGTACCAAATCGTGATAACTAAGCTATTTTATTATTTTTACATATTTACTTACTATAATAAACTTTGTCGCTGTCTTCTTTTGAAGCCTCCACATGGTTGCACGATCTTTGATCTAGCTGGTAAACAAGTGCTGGACATAGTTTGAGGAATGTACTTCGTTTTATTAAGGCGCCAGGATGATTCTTGATATTGTATATCATCAGAATATCGTTCGGGGACAGGCATATCTTATTCTCGAATGATGCCTGAACTGAAATATTAGAAAAGTGAGTGAAGATTTATTTCATTACAATTTTACAACAGGACTTTCAGTATTGATAAATCATTCGACCCAAGACAAAAATGAAATTAAAATAATATTAACTTGATATGCATACACATACGAGAATGCGTATTTTTAATTGTGTCCAATATTATCTTTTAAATAATATTTTAATGTATTTTCGTATTTAGTCTACGATCTTTAGTTTTAATTAATTTATATATTATCAACATATAATCGTACGTGAAATTGACTCGATTCGAGGAATGATTACACTGTTGAAAAAATCACATCGTTTTATATAGTTCCTCTGTATGTGAAACTGTGTTATTCTTTCAATATAATGGATTTTCATCAATGATTTATCGTGAATGAAATAAATTGTCTTAATTTGAAACTACAAAAACGTTAACTCTGCAGATATCTTTTACTCAATACAAAAGTGAAACAAACTTGAAAATGCCCGCAATGGTTTAATTTATCATATTGTCTCATTGATTGTTACTAGAAGTTAGTATAACCACTTTGTTTTATATATAATATTCCTAATCTACCTAAAAGCAACTATAGGATTTACATTCTTTTTAATTCGAGCTGTGTCAGTTGTGTTGCTCAGGGTGAACGATATATTATATGATTAAATGTAATTTTGCGAATTGTTTATTTCATTTGTAGTCTCATTGAGAAGAGTGTTGTATATACCTATTATGATTTATTATGGTGGGAATGAAATCTTTACAGTATTTTACAATATTATAAATAATTTTAGTCATTATTTCTGAAATAAAAAACATGTCTATGGTCAAGCTCGCGACTTAACAAGAGGCTGCCAAAAACAACGTACATGTGATCGCAAAATAGGACATTAATAGAGTCCCGTGAATATCCTTATTGATATTCAAAGTTATTTGTCGTCATATAATCTAGAGTGTAAATACCAGGGTTGCAATTTATAAACACAAAATATAGGATTTTAAGAGTAATATAAAATGATTACCTTTGTCATCATTGAATCGGGAAAAATATACATAAATAGTAATATATTCGTCTCATAAAATCTGATTTACTAATTGAGCCTTTTTTACAAAAAATAACATGAAACAGAGTAGTTTGAAAAACGGGATTGGCAAAGTATCTAAAACAAACGTAATATTAATTTCACGAAGTTTTTGTCGATACCGCTACAATGGAAAGTAATTGTTTTGCCACCAAAATTTAATATTAAAGCTTTTCCAGTATTGTGTATAAAGGAATTTCTAATCTTCTTACATACCATACTAAAACGTTTCTACTTAGGAGTCGTCCATAAACCATGTTATGCTCTTGAGGGGCATGTAGAGGTGACCACCAACCAATGTTTGCATGGCGTTTCAACGGGAACGGTGGGTTATTTTTTATTGTTGCTTAAAACTTTTTTATAAGAAATCTTGCAAATTTCATTCCTATTTAATGTAGAAGGTTACATAACCTTTAAAAGGATTCAAGTTGAATGGTATTACATATATGAGGGAGGGTAAAAAACGTAATAAAAAACCTTACGTGATTTATGGACAACCTTATGACAACTACATGTATTCATACAAATATTTGCCAAGGCAAAGATTGGAAAAAATATACAGGTTCACAAAAAATAATTAATGATCTCGAATAATTGTTATTTATATATAAAACCGACGATGTTTTTACATAAATCGTAGAATAAAATTATAAATTTCACTCTGTTCTAAGATTTACGAAAGAGATATTGATTGTGTGCTATATGTAATTTCTTACTATCGTTAACAGTCTTCATAACATTTCTCGCAATTTATGCTTTCAAATCGATAACCAATAATCAATAATATTATTGTATCTTTGCTTCACTGCATTTTAATTGGTAGCAATGCCTAAAAGGAAAATATAGGAATATTATTTAAGAGGTGTGGCAACCCTTCACATCGTTACTCCTATTATTCACGAGTATGTACTATAGAAACGGGAAGTCGCTATTAACGCTTGTTAGTATTCTTTGATGAATATAATTCGACTTCGCTCACTATCTATGGCGTCTTAAAACGTGACGTTATCAGATAATATGACCACTTGAGAGATTAATGAGTAATAAATTTAATAAACTAAAATTAAGATTATACAGTATTTTACCAGGAAAAACAAAAAATACAGAGTATCATTTATTATTGATACAATAATTATAAATATAGTGTTTTGCAAGAATGAACAAGAATACGCCACAAAATGCGTCAATTTTAGAATATACCAAACGAACTGGATGTTTTATTAATTTTGAAATATAACAAAATATAATTTGTTACCAAAAAGTTTATTTATCATGTAATAATATTAATGATAGCCTTTTAAAATAACCACTCAGTATTTAATTTGTATAATATGACTTTTTATTACCTTATGAAGCTATTTAGTAATATTTTAAATCGTGAATCATGAAAGATGAACGTAAATACAATATTTGCCGATTACAATGTCTACGGTATTTCGGCAAAATGTTTTGTCTTTATTGTTCTATAATACATTTGTTAATAATTTGTTCTTATACAGACATAATACGTTTCATTTTAGGCAATAAAAACACAGTTGTTCGTAACATCATTAACATAAGTAACTTACTAACAATACTTAAAAATACCTTTAAATGGAATTTTGTAAGGAAAATTATACTTTAAAAAAAATCTTAAGGTGCCCCTAGACGATCAATAATATCATCAATTATATTGCACAATATATTGCTAGGATCACATACGTGTTGCAATATTATTGAACAATAAGTAGTATATTACTGACCCCTCTGCAGTCAACATGTGGAATAGTGATGA
>JAPMAE010006153.1:0-10058 GCA_036584705.1 Rhyacophila sp. 25_7
GGCACCCTCTTTTTGGAACCACATGCCGTATGCCCAATTGATTCAATTCGGTGACCAACATATCATGATAGCGATTGCCGCCAATATCTGTGAGAGAATTGTCTCTAGCACTCTCAAGTAAATATGGCCCAATGATACCGCCGATTCAAACGGCGCACTATAAAGCATTTTACGAGGGTGTAATGGTCATTGGTTTATCAATTGAGGATTTTTAATGGTCTAATAGTAGCTATTTTTTATTAATACAGCCAGCGTATCAATGAGACGTGCACGGACGTTCACAAACACTCTGACTTATTGAATCAATCTTTCTGACATACGTTAGCTACGTTATTTACGTAAGGCATTGCTTTATCTCTGTATACCCATTTTTTTTAATTATTCATTACAATGAATGGTTTATTTGCTTGACGCATAATTAACATTAAAAATTCACGCATTTTTTTGCGTATTCGCAATTTAATAATTACTTTTCTTTTAATGATTTAATAATTTCAACACTTTTCTGCGGCTTTAGATGCTCTATAATAAGTTATTATCGACCACTCTATATAACTATTAAATATAAACTGACAAATGGTAGCCAAATAAAATCCTAACGCACTCTGTATACGAGTATATATATTTATTTTCACATATTTGCCTAGCGGTACACCAATACTTTCGTTAAGAGTTCGAGTCAAGCTATTCAAATAATCAATAAATTCTAAGATATACTCGTAAGTCAGTAAACATTCACGTTGGCTCATAAAATATTCAAGGCATTTTATTTGACAGTGTAACTGTTAGAGAAATTTAATTTTATTGGTGCGAAAGTACAAATTTATCGATTTTCCCTTTACGCTCTAAAATAGGTTCTAAGTAAGCACGTTGAAAATAAACAATCACTTAGACATTTAACCAGACGCAAAGATTCAACAAATAAATTGTAAGAGGTCACCTTCGTTCAAATATCCTGTCTTTAATGTAATATTTCCAAAATAATATAAATTTTCCCGATCGCTTGGCAAGGTAAATAATTTTGTTCAAATGATCGATTTGCCTTGGTTATGAAAATATTGTTCGTGTAGCTTTTATGTTAAAATTAACAGAGTAGATTTAGATTTTACGTAAACAAATATACGAGTAGGTTTTACTTATAAATAATATTTGATTGGTACAATTAGGAGCCATTATGCTCAAAAATATCAAAGTCAGCTAACTTTGATTAATGCTGGAGCTATGCGGTGATTCCAATAAGAAAAAATATTGTCGGACATATGAATCATATGAAGCGTCTAGTAACAAAAACGATATAAGCACATTTTGTCGAAATTGAGAAAAAATACGTTCGCATTTTACGCACAATTTTACGTAATGTGTGAAAACTTTATGTTCCAAAACCCAAAATAAACTTATGAAAAAAATAAAAAGTGTTTGTGCATTGTAATATTTCAAATCTGGTTGATTCCGCACCCATTTAAATATCTATTTCGATTTAAAGTTTATCAACTAATAAACGCCGTTAATTTGTACTAATTTTAATTTAGAATACAATGAAAAATAAACAATCTTAACGTGAAACAACAGTTTACCTTGAAACATAAAAACGTTGTTTGCCGAAAATATTGAAATGTGCTTATATCGCTTTTTGTAACTAGACGCTTGATATTGATATTGATATACAATCTGTTCAAGATTTTAATAATCTCACTGTATGTATGATGTATGTATACATGATGCTTAGAAAGAAAATATTTATATGTACTTCATTAATATATTGAACGTGTTCATGTGACAAATAACATATATAAGGTTTTATGTAACAAACATAGCAATATATAACAGTATTTAAAATATAATAAGGTCTAATTCATCGCTATACATTATAATATTTGTCTTCAAGCAGATGCTCCTGCTAATACGTCTACCGCAATCAATAAATGTGTCTGCTCCAACAATTAGACCTCTCATATACATTATATTGTTTATCGTTGAATTTACATTCAAACCTTAACGGTCAGGTTCGTAGAAGAAGAAAATTGTATCACAATACCTAATAGTTTGCTTAAATATCGCGCTAATCAAAATTCTGTAGTGAAGTATAAGTTTTATGCTAGGTAATACCGCTTTGATCAAGGTATGCCGTAGGTCCTAACAAGTCTAGCCACTGAGTTAGACGATGGCTATAAACTGTGCACAATAACAGTCTGTTATAAACTACCGGCTAGGTTCCTACCACTGAACAAAGAAGACTCATTTATACAAACGAATATACGAACCGACCTAGGTAAAGCTCGATCGGAGGAAGAAGCCATAAGTGATGAGAAAAAACGGTAACTAAAAATGAAGAGCTATATCGAATAAAAATATATGTATATAAACATATATTTTCATTTATAATGTCACTTTCGTGGGTGAGTGGATTGTGGCATCCAACTCACGAACCGAGGATCATAGGTTCGAGGCCCACACTGGTCGCAAATTTTACAAATGTTTATTCATTTTTATTGTAGCCAGGACACAAAATCGAAACGGTTGAGCTAATAATTGACGATTATTACTCGTAAAAAATCAAAACAATCTTCACATTCTGTGTAGATCCATATGCTTCGTATTTGGAGCGGACATGGTTAAAAGAAAAAAAATATTTTTACTCAATACATCCTTGTACATATTCAACACTTTTAAGTGCAGAGGGCGCTACCATTCATGCATCCAATCTCTTCTTTCCCTCTTTTCGACTATCTCGATGTGCATATTCTTTTGTATGCATGAGTCTTCTATTGTATATCACTATACCCGTGTGTGTTCTGTGGTTCTGATAGAGAGATGCATAAATATGATGTAGTATAAATTATATTTAAACATTAGTTTAAATTTTTAAAGTATGATATTTTAAGAACGAGACTACAAACGTACTTTCTCCAGGGTTGTTTTTTTTTTATTAAAACAACCCTGCCGCTCCACCGAAAATAATGCGCGTCGATGAATGAAAACTTCTATTATTGTATTGATCAGAATATATCAGCATGGCTAAAAATAAGGTGAAGTGTATTGAAGATAGGTGAAGGAATTTCATAGACAATTCATATGTTCATTTTAATTTGACCCATTTCATCTGCGAAAAAAATCAATTTACTAATAAATATTACACGATCTTAATTGGTCCAACATTGTCAAGAAAATCTGCAATATTCCTTTCAACTAATCCAAAGTCTTTGTAAAAATACTTCAATCGTTAAAATAACCTTCTAATTTGCTTTGTAAGGCTGCTAAATACGTTTCATACTTCAGAATTACTGTATAATGAACCATAGGATCAAAGCTGGTTTTTCATTTTCTTTTGTGTAATTGTAGAGAATAAATAACAAGAATATATTAAAATATATTAACGAGCCTTCTTTAAAAATCAGCCAATTTATTTTTAAAAAAGTAAACTCCAAATGGTGGTTATAAAATATTATTTTAATCAGTGATAAAAATCGAAAAATTCATCGTGATGACTTCTGTTTCCAAAAATAGAGTTTTTTGAAATTTATAATTCAATTTGATTATAATACGCGTCTTCAAATAAAAAGGAATTTCGTCAAATCTTGCAAATACGACTAATAATTATCCAATTTGTTTACTGAAGCCGGACTGCTAACTGAAACTATTTCGCGGGAAATTCAAAGGCGAATCCGTGTTGCTTTCACTGGTGTAGGTTTTTAAAACGTCTGCTAAAAATAATAATTTACATAGAAGTATACTCGACATACAAGAATAGCATGTTTTAATATTATATTATTTTACTAGTATGACAATCCGTCTTAATAATATAATAAACCAATTAACTTGCGGATTCTGCGACCGCAGACGAGACACCAGGGCACGCACGTGATTTTAAAAACGGTTAGCAAGCATAATAATAATAATAATAATTGGCCAGTTTAAATCTCAGATGCCAACAACAATGTATAGATTCAATATAGGTTTTTATACAATACGACTCGACAAAATACTATAATAAACACTGCATAATATTTTATTACTCGTGTATATGAGATTCTTACTCATATATATTTCACTCTTTTGAATGCTGCCATATTCGAACCACTCTTCGCCACCTCTGGAGCACGAGGACCGAGATTGTTAGCTCTCCTTCGTGGAAAATAAACACAGATTTAATACACCATATTATTCGAGCCGTTTGGTCTAAGTAATTCGGCAATTCTACCTGTCCTTTTCCTTTAGACGAATTGATGAGTGGAGATAAACTCGGTTTATTTTATGTATATTTTGTGGAGAAGTGGCGTAGCTGCCTGATACCGAACTCATGCGAAGCACGAGGGCTCTCGCTGACCAGAGGGCTCTCAATCTGCCTACAGTCAATATCCGATTTCAAAATATTATAAACACGTCAAAGACAAATGTTTTGGAACATTGTTTGAACTTGGAGAAAAATAGCCAGAGATTTTCTCAGAAGAATTTGATGTCCAGTTCATTCACATGCTCGTAACTTCGTTATGAAAAAAATACCTCACTGAAAATATGTCGATTAAGACAATTTTCAGAATTACTTACTATAAAATACTGTTGCTCAGAGCGTGAATTTTTAGGAGTATACATCGTGTTTATATTATTCTTTACCCTACCGATAACTGTAGCGAATATTGAAAGGTACTTTAAAAAGTTAAAACTTATAAAACACTAGAAACTAAACTCAATTGTAAAATCCAGACTAAACAGTCTCTCATTGTTAGACACTGAACACGAGCATGCATCAAAAATTGAGCTTAAATAACTTATTAGTAATTTTGCAAATCTTAAATTGAGAAGAAATTTTAAAATTGCTAAGTAAAATTAATTTTCTCATTAATTTATTTTGTTTATAGTTTTACGTAAATAACAGGTACATACGGAAAATTATTTCATCTCAATTTTTAAAATTATGTAAAGGGGAAGCTTTGCGTAAATTTTGCATGAAGGCCCAAAATTTCTAGCTACGCCACTGTTGTGGAGTTAGTATAAAAAAATTGTAATTCTTTCAAAGAGATTTTTATTAACTACAACGAGTGTGTGACAGTTCTTTCAGACTCGTTTCGTGAAATTTTCTACCATTAAATCAAAGTATTACTTTTTTTGAAAAGTACATAAAATAAACAATAACATTACACCATCATGTTAAAACCATTACAGAAATATATTGAATTTTAGTACATACTTTGACATTTGAGCGAATACATTTTGGGAGTTTTCTATAATAAATGCCAGCCCAATTAATATATGCAATACATTTATTTTTATTCGATGGCAATTTAATATTACGAGTAATCATTCGAGCGCTTGCGTTATTTTCATACATGACAGGAGAGTTTAAATTGCTACGTGATTCACAAAACGTGACACGCCATTTTATAACAGATTGTATTATTTTATATTAAGAAACCAAATCTTTACATTAAAATACATAATGGATATTACATACTAAAATACAATTTGAATTCCATATACGACTGTATGCAATAACACCGCATGCACCGATAGGTCATATTTTTTGCAAAACACAATTTTTTGATCGCGTAATAGAATACAGTATACCTTGTATAATTATGTGCAAGCAATATTGACTAAAATTTATCAATTTTCAGGACATACAATTAAATCATCAACACAAAATAAAAAATAAAAACAATGTTCTTTCACTAACTTGTCGAGAGTATGGACGCATACTGAGTGCGTCCGCTCAAATTTCACTTTGAATACATATACGTGTATGTACTCGTATATCAAACACTATACAAGAAAATACTCGTTTATATTATTTATGCATCAAATAAACATTATGTAATAAAAGTATTGCATACATTTTATAAAATTCTAAAATTAAAGCTAGATTTAATAAAAAAAACTTTCACCCATTGTTCAATCGCAATTTTAAAAACTCACTCCAAAATAGGTTCTGAACAATTTAATTTTTGAAACACAAAATATTGATTTTAAATATATATTTTTATTTAGCAATGCAAAAGGGGCTTTTTATTAAAAGTTATCAGTTATAGCCGTTAAATCTATATACATTTTTAATATGGTTGATTCTTTTTAAGACTTTTTTCTCTCTGTCACTATTGAACATGGTAAATTATGATAATTAACTGTTTTATTCTAATTTTGGGCTTGCATCATTTACTTATTAATAATATGTTTTTGTATCTACGAATAAGATATTTTGTTTTAGAAATACAGCATAAAACCGGTCTATCTATCAGTCATGTTGAAATAATGCGTTTATATTTGACTGTAAAACTAATCACTCTCATTCTAAGAAATGACAGGGAACGTGATTTACTTGAGCAAGTTGCAGTCTTGCGTAATTATATTCATCCATATTTTAACCATCAAACGACCGACACATTGAAGTTACGACAAACATCTAAATTAACTAATTAAAATATTCTAAAATTAAAAACTTTATACTCGCAACTTAAAAACAAAATTACACAACACAATTATTTATGTGGTTTTCATTCAATTAACCCGTCGGAATATAGTGAATGTACGAATAATATCAACCGCAAATAGATTGTGATCGACATATGACTCAAGCCAGTTGTAGAACAATTCACATTAGTCGTTACGCAGAAATTCATTTACACCATCTTCAGTGTAGTATGTAGAAAAAACAACTATCAATATATAGAGACATTTATGTTTAATAAGAGAAAATGTTGAGAAAACTATTCAGTGTAACTATGCATGCATTGTTAAAATCATGTAGATGTTTTTCCAGTTTGAACAGTGTTTGAATAAATTAAATATCACTGATACTTGAACTTTTATGACTTGTAATTTGGATTGTTTAATAAACTGAGATAAACAAAATATGGCAGCACTATGTGGTGTGATGTTTTTATTTGTTTTAATATACATACATGAAAAGTTTTTAAGCTAGTAACAGGAGAATCTAGTATTTAAAAATTTTTTTTTCTTTTAACCATATCCGCTCCAAAACGAAGAATACGAATTTCTACAATGTGAAGATTATTTTGACAGTTTTTATGGGTAATAGGTATCAATTGTTAGTTCAACCATTTTGGAATCATGTCCTAGCTGCAATCCAAATGAATAAACATTTAAAAAAAAATTGCAACCATTATGGGTCTTGAATCCGACTCCCGCTTACTAGGCGTACACGCATTCTACTAACCTAACGATGGCGACAAATACAACTGTACAATTTTTTTTTTTAATTTCTATTACAGAAGCATATATATTTTAAGTAATGTACAATATCACTATAACCAGAACAGATGTCAATGTATTTTATATCAATGTGCATTAAAACAAAACTGATGGGTTTTCAAGCAACGTTTATGTTTGTTCATTAAACAAAGACTACTAACATGAAATGTTATTATTTAGATAATTTTGTGAAATAGTAGCAAAAATTTTCATAGCCTTTTTTAAGTGAATTTATATTATTTGAACAGTTTGTATTGATTTTAACTGAAGGAACATAAAAAATATTTAATATAGTCAAATAGTATGTATTAGAACTAAATATATCGATCATATATAGGTAAAAGGGATTAACCCTCACAGAACAAATTTTACAGAGGGCACAATTTTTTTTTTAATATTATAATTTTACTCAAATTCACATTAACACAAACTTGAAGTGCATGATGATCAATAAATTGGTGTTTTATGTTTCTGGTGTAATAATTTAAAAAACGCATTAACGGAAAAACATTAAAATTGAGGTTTAATGCTTTTTCTTTTCCACACAAACTAAGTATGTCGCTCTTTTTTCAAAATCTAAAGCCGAACTTCGATAATAATTCGGCATTTTTGGCGTAATTCCTATAGAACGTGTATTTTGTGATTTTCAAATAATAGCACTTTAGCCTGAATATGGTCGATATTTATACAATAACTGCCTAACCAATATACCACGACACTATTGCGGCCAACCTTACAATCATTCAATATATGCATTTACTAACGCAGATATTCTATATATTGACAATCACCATATGAAAACTGATACATTTCAAAAAGATTATTAAAGAATTTCGTCGGTCGTTTGCGGGTTAATAATCCGCCGCTTTGCATTCGCTCGTCGCATCTCAAAACTGCAATACACGGTGCATCATAAATAATACGGCTTGCATTACTTTATTACGCTACACAAAAAGAAGGATACAAATTTGCAACGAAAGTCATGCTAATATTTCAAAGTCAGTTTACTCTTTGCAGAAGTGTTTAATGTTTTTGGAAATACTTTTTTATGAGTACGAAAAACTTGTTTGATTTTTAAACTTTTTTTAATTATAACGATTATCAGGCCACTGTTAAATATCAGGAGCATCACCCACATCTCGAGAACAAAATACTTGTGTGAAATGCTGTATGATTGTAAGCTGGCGCGTCGCAAAATCGGTCCAGCAACTAATCACAAAATAAAATATGTTTTATATTTGTATGTAACCAGAACATTAACAAAATAGTCTTACATTCTAAAATACCGTTGCGCCATCTCAGAAATGAAGCAGATATGGCAGAAAAAACTTACGTATACGAAACGTCAATTGAAATTAGTCGAATCTTTAAGCAAAAATTTGACACATCTTTTATCATGAGCATGTAGTGATAAAACGTTTATAATTATTGCATTTGTGTATATCTTGTCTTGTGCGGCTAAAAGTAAGTAAGTGTTTGCATAATTACACTCTACTTAATAAAATATGTCTACCTGTAATAAAGCTGTTTTTTTTGTAATATGTAATTATTTCGCACTCGTCTCATGTAATACTGGAAATCGACAACCGAATATTTACCAAATACAAAAGAAGAAACTCTAAATATACATATATCGTAAAACAGTATATGTTGATTTTTGCCATAGAGTTAGTTCTAATGTTGTACTGTAAATAATGGAAAATACCTTTTAACGTTTTCATATTATACTAAATTGTATTCATTTGTAGGCTCTACTACCAGTACAAAATACTGGTACTATAAAAATATTCTAAAAATTACCCTGACATAGATAATTTAGACACTAAGCTATTTTTCCTATGATCCTCTTTAATACGAGCAACTCATATTTGTTCACTACTGTTACACTTTCTGCGTCTATCTCTATTCAATTCGTCCATACAGTCAACTCTGCAGACGCAAACCAAAAGGTAATAAGTAACCAACCCTTTTTTCTGATGATTAAATGCGTTAAGTCTATAACATCTCCTTACATAACACAGCATTATAATTTCATTTTTTTCTAAATAATAACAATATTGATTCTGAACTGTTTAAAAAACTTAACAATCGTATAGAATTTTTATATTTTAACAGTATTTTTATTTATTTATCAAGCTTTTCATCATTATATCGAATTATATATTTAATTGTCATATTATAATACACTTATATCCTTAGTTTCCTTGAATAGCAATTGATACATAGATAAATATTTCTTTGAATAAAGTTGTGACCCTTTACTCGCCTCAAGAGCGTTATAATTATCTCAAGTATTAAAAAAACTTAAATATTTTCTTCAAGACTGTTCATTTTTGGTAATTTTTAAGGTTTACAGTTTTCTCCATATATTTATTCATCAGTATTTAATTTTGTACGTTTGAAAAGTTGAACACCACTTATAAGACATTTAAAGGTATATAAAAATATAACGTTTATGCACATCTATCCTCACTGAATACAAAGTGTTACTGATTATTTCCTTTCAAAGTAAACCATGATTAATTAGTCGGCCATACTCAAATAGAACCTTAGCAAAGTATTATTTCGTCGAATTATCATTTCAATTGTAACATATCATATAAAATGCATTCGATTACCCAATACAATCACATTGTATTGCTGTTTATTAATTTGAATAGACTCCCAAAATGACTCGTCAGTCATGAGCCCGGGTAGCCGGACTGACTGAGTCGTCAGCACCACGAGGTGCATAGGGCACCTCATGCCACCAGGAACTGAATGACAAGTCAGATTGATACTCATTCTTATTTTTTCCTTTTCAAAATTCTTTCTTTTAGCACACTGTGCATGGCGATGCCGTCCTGTACAATTCC
>JAPMAE010006166.1:0-11436 GCA_036584705.1 Rhyacophila sp. 25_7
TATTGGTCATTGTGTACTTCAAGTTTGTGTTAATGTGACTTAGACTAAAAATCATGTAAACATGTTTTTTGTGTCTTGGCCTTGGCTTGTAAATATATCTACTGGAAACAAGTACATATTACATAAAACTGTGTTATTATTTCAGCTGCGTTATAGCTGACATGATCCAACAGAATCTAATCCCATATTGCACAATCATATTTTAGGTGTCTATCTCTAGCTAACATCGTACAGTCATTTACACACATCCATTATGCGCATCTCGCAATGTTATCTGCTAATATATTTATGAGGGGTGCCAAAAAGCCTATGTCTTAAAAAGTTCCTTCAAATTCCCTTTTGGGATTGGTTTCTTATACTCATTCAAAGGGACGTGTTAAGTAGCAGTACTAATGTTTCAAATGAGTGTGTTAACCATTTGATTAGTGACTTAATTTTTTCGCACGCAAATCTTGAGCGAATTACTTTCGCACATCACATTTTTTTTCCAATCTAATCTAAATTAGTTTTGAACTGCTTATATAATTATCTAGTGTGTCTGATTCCATTTCATTATGAAAAGAACACTAATAATTACATTATATTTGAAAATAAAAGAATGACATTAAAAATAAGGCGTCTAGGAGTAAATGTACGCTTATACTAATTAAATGGTTAATATGATCTCTGAGCAGTGTAAAGATATAACATCTATCTCTATTTATATTATTCATTTCAAAGCTGTATAAATATAGTACATGGAAAATGAAATAAATGAAAGACGGTTTTCAAAAATGAAACATTTTTTTTATTGACAGGTTCAATCAGAATATTATAATTACAATAAAAATAAAAACAATTATAAAATAACGTCATATTACAGGTATGTTTGGTAGATTGTTTGGGCTGGAATTACACGTATAATGTTAGATAATATATATTTTTATATTATATACAAAATGATTTACATATAGATGACAACAATATATACTTTCCAAGGCAAAAATCTATACAACACTTTATTTAATCAGAGAGCTCTTTATTCAGGGTGACTGACGTGATAAAATGTATTTACTGTTCGAACGAGTAGCTTTCGCCCCACGTTGGGCGCCGCTTGATTCTTTGACCAACGGCGTCAATTGCAAAACTATTTAATTCATAATACGCACACAACTCTGGCTCGATTACTCTCCTAGTAAGAAGGCTATAACTATTATAAATTACTATACACAGTAACACTTTGTTTGTTGGAGTAAGTTGACATTAAAGATACATGAAGCACAAATAGTCACAAAAGAATAAAGAACATTCATAAATACACAATTCGCAGCAAATAGGTGCAGGTAATTGGGAAGAGAATTTTCTTCAGATTTCGCGGACGGCAATGTTATACTGTATGCTATTGCAGTAAAAAGAAAAAACTCAATTGCCTGTTAAGAAACAAGTTTATACAACCAACAGGTTTTATTGTATCTGAGAATTTAGAATGAATGTTTTGTACTTTCATAAAATGGGATTATTAACATGTCTTTTTAGATAAATTTACTATGTAAATTAGGAAAGAAACTTGCGTATTTTTATATAATAATATGTAATATATTATATACAATGCTTCCTTTCTACGCCCATCTTTAAAAATAACTATAAAAACGAACTAATTTCTTTATATGTTTAAAGTAAAACAAAAATCTGTTTTTTTTTTTTCATAAATAATGTACAAAGAAATCTCGAGCTACGAATGTAATTTGTTCTTCGGGACTGACCATAGCCCGAAATGTTTATATGAAATAGTGATTCTGTTAAAAGAGCAATATAAAGTCGATTAATCTCTTACGGACCATCAGAATCTTTTATCTCACGATTCTTTAGTAATGTATGCTCAATATCCCGTAGGAAACAGTGAATTTTCAGTTCCAACTTATTTATGTAAGTAATAAGGAGTATAAAAACAAACGTTATTTCATCTTGGCTTGCATGCGAGAAGAGTTATTATTTGAAAATTACTCCCCTTTCATGAAAATAGCAGGCTTTTAGTTTATGAAATTATTGATCAATAAACCAACCATGGAATGTAATTCATTTCTTTTCGCATTTTATTCTGTGTTGATGAAATGAGACAGCATTGCAATTGAACAGATTTGTAACAAGACATGGTTAAGATTCACCAGGGTGATATCTATGCGGATCACATCATTTCGCTAACATTTCATTGATTGGAAAACTAGAAAAATCTTTTTTATAAAGATAGCAAGCCTTTTTTCGTGATAATTCAATAATATATCAGTTTTACACTGGTCAGGGAAGAAAACCTTAAGATTGTACAAGATCATAATATTCGGGTACAAATTTTTCATCGATCTGTTCGTTACTCAAAATTTTGTACGCAAACTGAGGAATTTTTAACGAAATTTTAATTCGTAGCCCGAAGTTTCACTGTATTTAAAAAATATATTGCAAAGCATTGAATCTTCGGATAATGAAATAATATACAATGCTTCATGCTAAAAATACTCGGCAAGAAAGGACGTTTATACAACATCGTACATATTTACAAATGGCATATATTTTTAATATTAATAAATATAATCTTAACAAACCGAAGTACGCATTGTCATAAGACTGGGGTTTCATTTAATATATTCATACTCATATATTTTAACTACACATAGTTATATTTACAGACTGTACAAAATCAAGTAATTTTCAAAAACAGAAAAAAACGTGTAATATCATTTCGACAAAAATACAAATTTGATGCGACTACTGTACTAGTCCGCGCGATGCGTTGTGGCGATTTTTTAAACTAAAAAATCTCCATACTCCGATGTGGATGGACGTGTCATTTGTTTAACGCACTACGTAGACACACACTTTAATATAGTGGTCGTAAGTTAAAATAGAAAACACAGCGAAATCAAACACAGTAATATTATATTTTGAAAAAAATATGGTCTTCAATAATTTATGGATGCTGCATTTTTATTGACGGCTTTTGCTACTTCATTTAAAAATGAATTTTTAAGCGAAAGTATGAAGCCATTGATCATACAATCAAAATATTTGACTCTCGTATTATTTTGAAGAGTTTTCTGGATTATGCCGCAAAATATGTTCTTGGAAACGACCCGTATTAGTTTAATAAAGAATAGCCTCAATTATGTATCAATTATCGAACAAAATTCACTGAAATCATTTAAAATCTATAACAATTCTATGACCGGGGTAAACAACCGCATAAGTCAACAATATCGTTTTGTGTTTTATTGCCGATTTAATATGATTCTGCAGAAGCAAATTAACTAGCACAACTTAAAACGTAGTTTGCTAACAAATTTGGATGATGTTAAATATAAAAGTGCAGCGTGTTACGTATCAATAAAAATTAGCCCACCTTCCCCCTTTGTAACGCCATGTAGACGTTGGTGGTCACCTCTCACTTTCCCTCAAGAGCGTTACGTAGGTCATGGACGGCCCCATACTTGTAAGTGTAATACTGTTTGAGGAACGATTATTTAATATTTTTCTTACGTTTTTTTATCCTCCCCTCCTCCATGTAACACTATGTAGACATTCAGCTTGACTCCCTTAACTACTATCAAAGGTTACGTAACTTTCCACATTGAATAGGAATTAAATTTACAATCTTGATTGTCCCATATCAAAAAGTGGATAGGACAACAAAGTCTTACGTAACAATAAAAATTAAGCCATCCTCCCCCTTGTAACGCAATATAGACGGTGGTTACCTTTCCCACCCCTTAAAAAGCGTTACGTGGTTTATGGAGAACCTTATGTGGTTATTCGCCCCCGCCATAGAATTGGAGGACTATAAAATATTGTATGCATAGGTACGTCGTCGATAATTCATCGAGTCCTCTTAAACAAGACTTGTATACAAAATCCTGGATAATAATGTGTACTAAATATATAGAAAAATTACTATATTTTCATCAAATTCTTAATACGGCGGCTTTATAGTATGTATTAGTATTATGGGCACCCCGACAAAGCCGCCTTGAAAAAGCCGCGCCGACGTTGCCGCACGAATCAAAACTATAATATAAATGCCTTTATATGATAATATCGATAAATTAGAGTATTTTAGGAAGGTTAGGAGATTATTTACAAATTTAAACTGTAATTTATTTGAATCATGAAACTGTCATTTTTTTAATTTTATTTTGTGGATTATTAAAGTTGTCTTTACTTATTTGCTTCTTTTCATACGCTTATTAATTGTAGTTTTTAAATTTACAAATATACTTCAAACAAAACATATTTTCTTATCTCGTTTTATTTTAGTATTATAACATGTACTAATAAATAAATATACTTTTTACTTATTTTTATTTCACGACGTTGTCGGCGCGGCTTTGTCGAGCGCGGTTTAGTCGGGCGCGGTTTAGTCGGGCGCGGTTTAGTCGGGCGCGGTTTTGTCAGGCGCGGCTTTGCCGGGTCACCAGTATTATGTTTTAACGGTGGTTGTGCATATATTCAATAGTGCGCGTGCCTCAAAATACACATGTGCGTACAACTACAATAATATTTAATAATTTTGCCAGATTATCTTGCAAACGCTTCAAGTATGCCGACGAATCGAAAATCATTTCTGGTACAAATATCCACAAACAAATATCATTCTCTATCATTTTATGTATATAAACTTGAAGAGAAATAATGAAATTGGCTAAAACTGTATTATATTCAGAAACATAAAATGTTTTACATACAAGTTTTAAACGTCTAACCGCCGTTAAATACGCGTACACGTCGCCATTTCGACGTAAAAATCGGCTAATTTTGATTGATGATTTCTTTTTATTACTATTATTTCATTCTTTATACGCTGGGCGAGGTACGCGATATTAAGAGCCCAGCTGTTATAATGTTAATTGAACTTCCTACTATATAAGATAATAACGCACAAAAAGCTTTTAAATTTTATAATGAAGGACTTATTGTGAATCGAAAAGTTGGAATGCAAAACAAAATTATACAAATCTGACATACGAGTATAATAGAATGATTTTGCAAGTGGTCTTAAATTATTAGTGAAGCCTTTTAAATCAAGTGGCTATCTTTAGTGAACCCAAAAGCCAGTACAGTTTTAAAATATTATTATGGTATTATTCATTTATTTGTGCGCGCATGCCTATGTATGCGTAAAATTGTACAGTTACAGTTTTAATTTATGTGACAGTGTGCGTCAGAGTGTTTGAATTCATCTGTTGTATTAGTACATGAATAAAAAATAAGATGATATATTAGATAGACTCAGTCGAAGAGAAAATGTTTATGGAGCCAGGTGGAACTTTTGGAAGGTTTTAATTGTTTCTTTCACATAACGTAGGACAGAATTGCGACAGGAATAATGAAGATAATAAATAAACGATTAAATCAAATTGATGCAAAAATGTGGTGCAACTCTTGTCGATATGTCAAATAAATTGAAGAGAAATATTGACGACATTATGATATGGAAACAGAATTCACAATTAATTTGGGTGAGAGCAAGGAATCAAAATATTCATATGTTCATTTATCTACTTATGATTAATTTTTCTTTCAATAAAAAAATACGAAAAAAATTATCCATGAAGATTAGTTACAATTGGTTTTGTGCTTGCCTGTATTGCTCGACACGCACACACACATACTGTGTCTGTACAAACATAACGCACATATAGGTCCACGCACAGATAAATGAATAATACTATAATGGTAACCTCAAATACGTAACATTAAAATTGAAAAATAATATTATCTGTAGTATAATCTTCGGTATAAAACTAAGCGAACAAGTACGCTATAACAACTAAATTCACCGATTTAATACGATTTAAACGTGTATCGCATTATTTACGAGTATATAAGCTGCCAAATGCTACAATATTGTAATCTAGGTGTTTATTTTACGTTTAATAAATTGGTGTCTAAAACATTTTTTTTAATGTAGTGAACAATTTATGAAATATTAAAGCCAACAATACACGATGAATGATATTTTAATATACAGTTTTCCACATTGTTCGACGATTTGTTAAAAACGAATTAGCTAAATCGAAATAAAGCAGCCATAAGCAGACAAACCACAAGTCAGTTAGCGGAACAGCAGGCAATCGATACTTGGTTGTACAGTATTTTAAACTAAATCGATGGTTTATTTATTATATATATTTTATATAACACACGAATGTACTGATGGAAACTACGTTACGATAATGTTCGATTATTTTGAATTATAATTGAGTGTAGTTATGCAAAAAAAAAAATAGCCAGTTCACACGAACGGTAAAATAAGCACCACTGCGTTTAATGTGTTAAATCTACATTTACCAGAAACTGATCAGTAATTAATTACTCATAGACTAGGGCTGACTATGGTAGAATATGTTTTATCGTTTATTAAAAAAATAGTGATGTCATTGTATTCAAACTAAAAATAGCATAATCTGCAATCCAAAGCATTTGTGGTACTTTCTTGTTTTACTGTTCTATACTCGTACATAATTACGCTCAATTTGTTGTGACTATTAAAACTGAAAAGTTAAAAGATTGAAGCAGGATGGGCTGGGGAGGGCTTATTAAATATCACCCGGGGCGATCACCGCTGACGACAACTTCATTCGCAGTTCGTTTAAAAGTATTATAAAACATCAAACATTCTTGTGGTCCTAACAATACTTCAAGAGCCAGATGTTTGATGTATATTACTTTCAGGCTTTTCTTGATTTTTTTGCTACGTTTTTTCAACGATTGCCCTTTGTGATTCACACATACACATTCTTTTCATTTACCGATATTCTACACTGCTTTGCAAAGTACAAAGACAGCACCATAATTTACTAATTAAGTCTTTAGTTTCTGTGAACGACGTACACGACGTGTATTTCAAACTATTATAGTAGTGATTTTATTTTACCTATAGGTTAAAAGATTAAACGAGCCCATTGTTGACGTATTTGCAGCACATCTCTAAGTTGACGATACAAATTATGTGGAGCAATTTAATCGAAAAAGCTGTCCCGACTACATTTTCAACAATATTTTTTTTTTTATTAAATCGTGTATTATACATTGGTTAAAATAATCAAAAATAGCTGTCTTGATATTGATGAAAATACTTTATTACAGGCAGTTTGTTGTAGAAAAAATAATTACAAATAGGACGTGTAATTAATTAACGTTCAAAATAATGAACTCTCTCTCTTTTATAATTGAAAACGATATTATTGCAACGAATATGTTATAATTTCAAAGCAAATTAGTTTCTGTCAAAATACTTGTGAAATATGTATGAATCAGTTGTAACTTGTAATGAAATGATATTTAATTTAGTACCAATTACGTGAAATTAAAATTTTCTGTATAGAAATTGAGAAATATCAATTCGCCATGCCTCTCCGGATGAGCTTGGGGAGGTCATTAAAACACATGGAAACAACAAGATTAGGCTACAGGAAATAACGAAATTAAATCAGTGTTAATATTTTAAAATAGCCTAGGGTGAGGCTGTGGTACGATCATTATTAAAAAACATGGAACAATTTATTTAACATGTTGAACACGCATTGAGGTTATCATATTGTAAGTTTTGATTAATATGATATAATTAATTGTATTTTTACGTTACGTACGACGTAATAAAGTAACGGATACACATTCTGGACCACAACGCGATTCACTTCATACAGCATGCAATAATTAACATTTTTCTTTTTAGAGAACTCAATTTAAAATATTATACTATCAGAATGGGACTTGCCGGAGTAACCTTCAACTCCATGCGAAATGTCTGAGACTCACAGTTGTACTCGGTCAAAAACCAATACCGCCTGTTCAACACCTGAATACTGATAATGCTGCCCAATGGAAGCGAATCATACTGCAAACTGGCCTTTGAGAATAGATGCTTACAATGAATACTGGAGCTGCATTCGTACGACGTTAGTAAGTGACCATACAGGTTTTTAATCACACAAAAAGTGACGATAAGACAGAGAAATCTTGAAAGGCATCTAAACCGGACATGCTTCTTCTTCAAGACAACAGGATCCTGTCGTAACAGGGTGTATTTGGTATGATATGAGAGGATGCTAGAAGACTGGCCAGCGATTTAGACTTATGAAGGGAACATGTGCTGGGAACATGAACATACTCGTATATGCTCCGCTTGTAAGGCATGACATGGTTGAATGAGAATACTTTCGATAATTCGTGTGTGGATTAATCGTGCATGAACTGAAACTATTAAAAAATGTTATAAAATATATATTGAAACAAATAGTTTTTATACTGCAATATACTATGCCCAAAAATATATATTACATAGTTTCGTCTGCTGTATCAGTTGAAAATCTCGTAACAATGTAACCGGTCTTTTTTTTTTAAATATAGTTTGTGGAAATTTAAAAAACTATGTCATTATTCTTCTTTCTTTCTTAAACCATATCACGCCCTTTAGCAAGAGCATATAGACACCACATGTTGCCTCCATGAGCCTCTGTCGCTGTCCAGTGTGCTTGCATCCTCCCATGTCATGCCGGCATCCGTAACTCCGCCGAATACATCTTGTATGTAGTTTTCAGCGACCTCCCGGGACGGAATCCGGTTGACTTGATGAAAAGGTATGCCCGGTTGAGATGCGATTCAGGCATTCTCAGCACATAGCCGATATTATAATGATTTTCTACAAAGGATTAACAGTAAATATAAACAATGATAAGCCTTCACCTCAATTCCATTCAAAGTTAGATTATGTGAAAACAATCGAGTTTATGTTACCCTATCTCAATATGTACTTCCATTCGTCGGTTTATTGTATTTAAAGAACACAAGCAAGACTGTACTAAGTAAAAATCTTGGTTTGTTAACATTTTCAAGAGAAAAATTGACCCACAAAAATAAAATAATGACTTTTACCCAAAATGTTGTTTTTCAGAAATAAAAACATACAATACTTTGTATATTATCAATTTATGAACACATAAAGAAGATTTAATCAAAATAATAAAGATGCGACGTAAAATATTTACTTGGGGTCTTGATTTATTTTAAATTCTGTATTATTTTAAAGGTTTAATAGAGAGCTCCGTTAGGCTATGGCCTCAGTGCACGTCTGTTTGAGTATTTCTTTGAATGACATTACGCACGACGCATGACTGCACAGACGCGGTTAAAACACAAACTGGTTTGAACTTGCACACGGACGCTACGCTGAACGCAAACAAGCACGCCCTACCAAACGCTCTAGGTGGCGCCACTGAGGCCACCCGCATTTATAAACATGAGACTGTTATGTTAGAATATATAAACCGAAAAGAGATATACAATGGCAGTCATTGATGATAGAAATGAATAATTTTAATAACTTCGTAAAATGATACAGAATAAAATAAACATTTTATATCAATCATTAGTACATTATACTAAAATAGTTGAGCCAGATTTTTTTACGATAAAGACGCAAGCAGATTATATTTCGCAATACAAAAAAGCAATATCGACTATACTGTTTGAATTTTGTTACACAATTTTCTACGTTCATCACTTACAGCGTGCATGTATTTGGTACTGTGGATTTTATTGTCATTTTTGAAAATGAGCAAACGATTTCAAACTCTATAAAATATGAATAATGATATCAATTTCCAGTACTGAGGGAGCGAAGCAAGGAATACTCGTACGCCTTGGTCCATTTATTTGCAACACCATTAATCAGCCATATCAGTGTATAATTTTAATTCGCTAATTTCATTGCATCTAAAGGACTAAATTCATCAAATTAGCTTAAGGCATAAAAAATCCAATATCAATAACCAACAAATTGTTTTGATTTTTTGAAAAATCGTGAGTAAATTTGACTAAATTTTTAAATAACAATTGTGATGTATTTTTTAATAATCTGTATTTCGTTAAAAACATAACGTTGTGAAAATTTCTCAACAATAATTTTTAAGGGGTTAATAATTCATTACAAATTACGTGATCAGACTTGCATACTATAACATCCGAAACATTTAAAAGTTCTTTTCAACATATGTAATATCTACATAACAAAGAATAATATCTATGAAAACACAAATAAAATTAGATTTGGGTTACAATGCATATCTACAAATATAATAAAATTCAATCGGTTTAAATATCACATTCATATATAAAATATTACCTAAACTAACGAAGCTAATCTAAAAAAAAAAACATCAGGACTGGTTTATTATAAAAAATATATATATTTTATGATATTTCAATGATGGCGAACCTGCTGGGAAAGACATGGATACAAACTGCGTGCATTATACTGCTACACAAGTATCGTAACCAATAGACAGCCCACGCTACAAGAAAGGAATACACTCAACCAACTACGAAATTCGTTTTTAAAAACGAACTGTAGTCGGTTGGTTTCGTAGTTGGAGAACAGAAATAAAAAGAAGGTTCAGATTATCAAAACAATATTAGTTTTAATATATTTAATGACAAACTACAAGCCAATGAAGTAATGTTCTTACAAGTAAAAACGAGTCCAAAAGATACCCAGAATAAACAGTGGGTTGTAATGATGCCTTGATAGGGCAAACATTTTCCTAATTTTTGATGATCATGCGATAACGAATTACGTGTAAAATGTCATTATAAAACCAGTCCTACTACTCGTAAACGTGTTAGTCTATTTACACGTGTGAGATTTCGATATTCACAATTCATATTGAATTGCAATATGTAATATAGGGCACGAATATTGTTCCGACATATATTATATTATGATTAAACGATGGTTTACATTATAATAAAGAAGGAAATATATAAAGCTAGACACGTACGATGTTCGATTCAGTCAATTTTTGCAATGAATAATATTACTGATCTATGACATCTAAATAATTAAAGCAAGAGGTCTCCAGGAGATAGACGGAAGATTTTTTTATATATATAGAGAGAGATAAGCTGCAAAACGAAAATGACTGCAGTAGGTACATAAAAATGGCGAGGTACAACATAATAAATACAATAATAAAACATCTATAAAAAGACAAAAACACACTTAAAAAATCCCTACTTTGACCCCACAATAATTATAACTCATCTAAGTTAGACATATTCTCTTTGTTAAAATTGCACACGTTTGTTTTTTTTTTAAACTGGTTAAATCGTCAATTGTTTAGTGTATCATACGTTTCTACACTGGATTGATTGTCAACGTTTTCGTAACGGTTAACTGTACTAAAAATTTATCTGACACACTTCTTTTTGCTCACTTTGGCTAACTTTCTTCTCTTCTGTATCATATCATACAACGCTTCCATGCCTTCGTGGAGTCCGTCTCCTGTTATAGCGCACGCCGGCTGAACGTGCCAGCAATGCGCCGCGCCATCTTTAGAACCATGGCCACCTCCTCCTAGTTCATGCAGTCCCAGCAGCTTCTCAAGCTCTTTAGGTTCTCTGGCTCCAGGC